>PNEQ01112318.1:0-12224 GCA_003012365.1 Medauroidea extradentata
GGTTGTCCTGTTCGAGGTTGTCCTGTTCGTGGTTGTCCTGTTCGTGGTTGTCATGTTCGTTGTTGTCTTGTTCGAGGTTGTCCTGTTCGTGGTTGTTCTATTTGAGGTTGTCCTGTTCGTGGTTGTTCAATTTGAGGTTGTCCTGTTCGTGGTTGTTCCGTTAGAGGTTTTCCTGTAAGACTTTTTATGCTGTTTTCACATCACTATAAAAATTACTAATAAATGAGTATTTTCACGACAAGAAAAAAAAAACACTCGAAAATGCCTACATATCTTTGTCTTCTCAATGCAAAAATGTTTTTTACTTGAAAACGAACGTATAAATCTGTATCCTTGTTTTCCCCTAGATCTCCGTGCCTGTCGCTGGAGAATAAACATCATAAATGTCATTAAATTCTCGCGAAAAGAAATAACGTGCGTATATCTGGAACTCCGATGTTATTTTGTGAAACAACACTGTCGTCATACTTCCTTTCGTCGTAGCCGTGTCAGATTCAGCAAGGTAGAAAATATTTTCCTTGTTTGAGTATTCCTATTTAGTTGAAAAAGGCACCAAATTAAAATTATGGTACCAGAAAATTAAAGTGCTTGTACGATGCTTAACGATAGTTGTAAATTTTACTTAATGTAAAATAGTATGCTCGTTTTACTGTGTGTAGTTACTTCTTCCCAATTTAATGAAGTGGTTTTTCTTATTGTGATTAACTCTATCACATTACTGAAATATTGAATTTAATTTAAGTTTATATATAAGTTGCTAGTAATACAATTTTTGGAAAAATATTTTTCCCCTAATTAACCAACGAAGTTCGTGTAAAAGTATTTGATAAAACTGATATAATTTTATCCACCAGAAAAGAAAATATAGAATAATCTGAAGATTATTTTTCAGACAGTAGGCGTAGTACGAAACGAATTTTGCGCGCATACGCAGGTAAGAAGGTATTCTGTTCGGACGTTTCTTCATCCACACTAAAAACAAAGGCTAACGTAATAGCAAATAGATCACCTATTCGACATTAACAACGTGCCAAAATATGTATGTTTGGCTTGATCCCCGAATTTTACAGTCGATTATACAGTTAACCGCATACGCTATTCAATAGTATTTTCCTTAATTATAAATAAGTAATACAAACTAATAAATAACTAAAACTGGAAGTCATTTTGTAAAAGCCTTCACGACAAAAATTATTGAATTTGCATTGAAGCTGATATTTATTAAGGAACATTTTTGAATCTAATAATCAGAGACGATTTATAAATTTACTATCAAGAACAAAGCCTGAAATAATAACGCAATTTCGAATTGTACGAGATTTGTTACACAGCGTTACATTATACGTGTATCTTGTTACCGAAAGAAAAAAGAATATCTGACATCTTGATTACTGGGTAGATCATAAACTAATTGACGTCACGCGATATTGCACTTCACAGGCAGGAAACATCAGAACATAGGAACTTGCTCTGAAAGTAGATTCGCATGCACTGGTTTTTCCTTATCTTAAACCGGCATGACTTTAATTAGGTCTTTGCAGCTGTCTACAGCATATTTATGTACTTATCTGTCTTATTTTACTTATAGAACTATGCAAACTCAAAGACTTGTTAATCCTGAACAACTCCACACAGTTGTACTATTACGATTTAAATGCAAATACCTCTCGCGAGCAGTTCTGCGAACCTCAGTATAAACTCTAGCAAAATTGAAGCTAAACATTCGAAATAGTGTCGCTTTTTTAATACTTTAGATTTTGCCGTATGTTCAGTGCAATTGCATGTACGCATGTACAGTCATTTGGAGTAACTTTGTACCATTTTGGGGTGATATTGTACCAGGGATTTTCTTTTATAGGCCTATAATAGCTTTGTGGCATTCAACCACTATGCAAACTTTAAGATCAACTAATTCATTAATCTAGAACACAACCACATTCTTAAATTCTGAAATACTTAATATGAAATTAAACTACACTGGTGGTACAAAGTTGCCCTGACTGGCACAAAGTTACCCCAAATGACTGTACGCGTATACTACGCTAAATTGTAATTCGTGGTTTTAATTAATTAGGTCACTTGAGGAGCTTCTTGTAAAATTGGATGTCTCCAAAAAATTAAAAGTCTGTTTATGGTCAATTCTGTACAAATCACATGAACTAACTCAGATGGTGAAGTGAGTTTTCGATATAAAGTATAAACCTTAGATAAAAGCCATTTCACCATCAGATTTAGTTGATGTGGTTTGTACAGAACTGGCCATAAACAGAATTTTAATGTTTTGGATGTATCCAGTTTCGAAAAAATATCTCCTCACTTATACTTTATCTACTCCGACTATATTTACTATCAAGAAACAAAATGTCTTGTAACTTTATTACATCATAGGAAAAAAACAGCAAAAACAGCTTTTTCACAGTCTCATTTTCGTTACTGTAATAAACTGAGAGTTAATTGTACAAATTTTGTACGTTTAAATTAAGATTCCGATAACTTTATTGAAGCGCTCAAAAAATTATACTTTAATAAACCTTCTTTTCCGAAAATTCGTTTTCTAAACATAATTTCCAACGACTTCTATTACAATAATATTAGTTTTCGTGGAAACTGGCCAGTGTATTTTATACTTGAATTTTGTAAAAAAAAATAATTTACAGAAATTTTGCATGGAATTTCTGCATATAAATTATTTGTATGTATGTACATAAATATGTGCGTGAGTTTCATTTACAATGACGTGGCATTTACTGTGCGTTTGGCGAAAATTTCTTTATATCGGACAGTTGTCTGCTTGTATGATTGAATATCTTCGCCAGTTGGAGAAAAATATATATACATATATATTTAAAACGTCAAAATGTTTTTTTTGTATCAGGTTTCCTCAAAATTCCTTAAATGTTGGCCTATAAAAGGTAATAAACAATATTGTTACAAGTTTGAGCACAAATTTTTAATGTGGGCAATTCCCATGAGTTCTTTTGGAATAGAGGTCTTACAATTAGAAATAAAAGAGTTGAATTAAGTTATTGATTTACCAGCTCACAAAGCTTACTAAAACACAAAACAGCAAACAACTATAACTTTCACAACACAATTAATTATACACACAATTACTCCTGTGTCACAGACACGTTAATTAACTTTGACAATCAAAGCACAAAAATATTTACCATTAATCAATTAAATACTACAAATCACAATAAAATTTAGTGATACATCCAATCAACAGTCTCTCAAATAAGAACAGTGTACAACCTAAATAGTCCTCAGTGCTGATGAATCGCCGTGTGCTGCGCAGCACCCATAGTGCACCGCTGTCTTCACTCTTGAGGTATTCGGTTCGACTCCCGTCGCGCACCTCCTCTTCGCCCGTCAGCCCGCCGCAGCAGTCCTCTTGGTTCGTCCAACACTGCTCCGAAGGTAGCCACCTGCCGCTTCATAGTAGACTTTGACGTCACCAAGATGTTTTCACCAGTCTCTCTCCACAAGCATAGCACATTCCTCCGGCACGATCAATAGCGAAATCTGTTCAAAGTTCTCGATTCGGCGTTTATATACTCGTCAAAACAGTTGGGGACTCACCGCATTTCAGGGGTCTAAAAGTAGACATTACTACATGTTTCGGACATGACTTGAGTCACGTAGGCCGCCCTCGTAGGGTTAAGACGCAGTTGGGACACGTATCTATGACGTAGCTTCGGCGTGACTTCCATCACGTAGTTGCCAGCCTGTGAATCAGGGGCCAGTCCACAAAGTGTTACGAAACAGCTGCCGACTACCGGCTTCCAGGTACATAGCACGCAACAATATACATATTATATTACTAACTTTACAAATTGAATTTAAGATTTTTTATTGCGACAAAAATAAGGTTAAGAAATTTTGAATCTATGTGGTGACGTGTTGATAATGACACAAGCATAAAGCAACAGGTAAGTATAATTTTATTGTATAGTATAAAATAACACTTTAACAATTTAAAAGCTAATAATTAAATAACTATATTTAAAACGCTGGAAAAGTAAACATTGCATGTCAGTGTGCACAACATATTTTTACTACCGGAGTGATTTCACTTTTGAATTTATTTACATAAAATTTAAAATGACCACAGTCAGTAATTGCATAAACAATAACTGTCGAAAAGCAGTATGGAGCAAAATAAAGCTGTAATTCAAATTTAAGGTATAAAAATAAAATGTGCGCACGTTTTGGCTCAAACATTATAGATTACCACAATTGCAGTTAACCAAGGCAATATTTCGCACAACTACAACAGAGGAATAGGGCAAATGTATGACCCTGTCTGACCACCTTCTTCTTCAATACAATCATCAGTAAGATCGGACATGAAGTAAAAACAACACCTTTAAATTATCCTGCGGCAGATTTATTAGGAATGGTGCTCTAAATCCTGCCATTGCAATGACAGTAAATGGCGCCCGGATGCTGGTGACCAATTTAATAGCACAGATGTTCGATGAGCGACTAATAACGTCGTCGGGAAGACCACAGACGCGGAAGTGTTTGATTATGACGTCTACAAACCTGGGAAACCTCATCTGCTTGCGGTTAAGCGCCGACTTGCCTGAAACAAGCTCCTGCTTCAGGGAAAGTTACATGTGGGACTAATGGATTCCTTCAGCATACCCCTGCACGATCATTGACCCTCATGACGCTGCTAATAGCTACCAAAGATCATATTGTTGTAAGCCGTTTAAAATTGCTTTTTAAATTGGGGCTTTGCTACACAGGAGTAGAGTTTTTAGGGATAAATGAATAACTGAATTAGTACCGATCTGCATGGATATAAACGTGTTGGATATTAAGGTTATATTATACTAAATTTGGAGGATGGCGGCTGTTTTACATTATAGATATGTGCTACGTTAAACTATTGTTGACTTATAAGATTTGTATAGGTGTAATCATAGCTGCAGTTCCCATCTTGTCCATGCTGTTGTCGACTAGCAGCGAGGAGCCACGATAGTCTAGGTGTTAGACATGACGCGACCCATCAAGGCGATCCGGGTTCGATTCCCGACTGGATCGGTCCCCGGAAATCGTGTCGGACGATGCCGTAGGTCGGCGGGTTTCCCCCGCCCCCTCATCACGTAGCTGCTTCATAATGTCACCACTCACCAGCGCTATATAATGAGATGTTAAGTGCCGACCAAAATATCTTCTACTAGCGGCGAGAGGCATGTCTAGGGACTCGAACCTGGACCCTCTCCATGGCACGGCGATGGATGAGCGGTAGACGGGCCTAGATGACCATTGGTGCGATGGACCCAGTTTGGCTGCTTCACTGTTCCGTGTTGCCTATATTCAAGTCTAGCTGGCCTCCATCACACGGCGTTTTGGAAGAGGACGATGGTTAATTGTTGGACTGACATAACGCAGGGTTTTATTACATATTAATGTTTCGGCCACGACACTCAGAACACCATGTAAAGGCTTCATTTGTTGAATGGAATCAGTAAACTATGTAAATTTAAAAAAAAAAAAGTTTGTAAACAAAAGGGATAAGACATGATCGCAAAAACCTGCAGATGTATGATAAATTTCGAAGCTCATAAAAACGATTAAGTAACTATGGGATCTTCAATCTTAGAACTGTAGATTAGTGTAAGCAAGTATATGCGTTTGATATAAATAGCAGTGTGGCAACGGCTTTGCTCGCGTGTGTTACTCATAGCAGATAATATTTGCTATAACTGAAAACATTATTATACACAGGATTGGTAGTTCAGCCAACAAGTGTTACAATGACCAAGCTGCTAGTTGAGCTAACTCTGCAGCAGGTTATAAGTAGTTATAGTTTAACATGTGAAAAGCAGTCTTAGGTTTGCCCTGCCACTAATATCAACTCTGCCTGGGCTTTATTTATAGTCACGGAAAAGTTGACGTAGGTCAATTACAGACTCTTAAATATAAGAGGGTAGCCGAACGAAATACGTAGTATAAAGACTGGTTTCCCCCGAGCACAACTTTTTGTGATGATGACCTCCATAACATGCTTTTTTTTCAAAACCTTCACTTGCATTTTAGGCAGTTTTGGCGGGATAATGTTACACAGAAATATACACGTATTTCATGCCTAAACATTGAGGTTAGTGAAATGGAATATGTGGGCAGATGCTGTTGAGGAACTTTAGTGGATAGTAGACTACGTAATCCATTTTTACCAATTTTGGACGATTTCATCCAACTTGCACTAATTTCATCTGCCTTAAAATTTTTGTGTTTCAGGATTGAGCATGTGCGCAGCCTTTAACGGAATGTGAACCAAGAACCTCTAAAACAGTAGACCGGAGCTATAAAAAGCTGCGGCACATAATCTACTGGCTACTTACTGTGTTGTGACCAGTCAGTAATAAGCTGCACCTACATACCAGCGGGTCAGTGGCTGTAGCGTCAACTAGCGCACAACCATATACAGTTCTCTGCAACTTGTGCCCTCCCTGGCAACAACCCTAGAGCCGCCACTGTTGTAAACTAAGTTATTTGCTTAATAATTAAGTTTCTATATAAAATAAAAAACTTGCATAACATTTGTAGGTAGGCCTACTTACGTAAACATTCTGATGCAAACATCACCTCTATATCTCTACTAGTTAGATACACATGTACAGTACTGAGAGGTCGAATCATGAAAATATCTTATAATCTTTTTGCTACCACTTACATAATCATCATCAACCTGAAGCAAAAATAAACTGAGTATCCCGACGGGGTTTATATATTCGAGGATTTATCTAAAACACACTCCATGTTTCTTCAATTCCTAAGAGACTGAATTTAGAGAAAACCTTTAATCACATATTAGAGTACTTTACTGGTGTCTCTTTGACGTAAAAAACACGACAATATCCCGCTGGGTTCGAGATACATTGACGATTAATTAAAAACATATTTAATCACTTTTCACCCCTTTTCACCAATATGGAATTTCTAAAATTCGTAAAATTAATTTTCAGGTATTTGAGAAATCAAAGAGCACTTCGATGTCTCGACGATAGTTCGTTGAGTTCGAGCTGTACAGACGATTAATAAAAAACACATTTTCCTCCTTTTTACTGGTTGGGGGTCGAATTTCAAAAATCCTAAAACTACTTTTTGGGTATTTAGATAAGCATAATTTTTAACTGAAAACAAAATCTCCATGGGGCCGTGGTGGCCGGATGGTCAGATCATTCGCCTCCCTCCAAAGCGATCCGGGTTCGATTCCCGGCTGGCTCGGTTCCCGGATTTTCGCATGTGTGAATCGGGCCGTACGATGCCACTGATTGGCGGGTGATCGCGGGGATCTCCCGTTTCCCCCGTCCTTTCATTCCAGCGCTGCTCCATACTCACCTCATGTGAGCCTTCACCAGCGCTAAAGACCTCGATGTTAAGCGCCGATCAAAATCTCTTTACTCACTCAATAACCAATTCCTCATCCCGAAGGGTTCGATGGATATCGATAATTAATATGAAACACATTTAAGGATCGCCTAAATGTAAAGTGAGTGGTCTGACAACATGTATCACAACAATCTTTAAGTCAAAGTGAACGCGTTTTATTTAGAGAATCCATTTTTCCTGCGAGATAATAAGGATACGCAGTGACAATAATAATAAATATTTAAAAATCCAAGACTACAACATTTGTTCAAATAACCCCGAATGGGCTATAAGACCTTCGAAGTATTGACATAAATTTGAAGCTCAGATTAGGGAACATCGAGAAATAATATCAAAGGATGCAATGCATGAAAAATCTTGAGTATTCGAAAGCCTAGTATCGAACTAGTTAACTCACAATCGGTATGCTTGTAAGCATTTTCTGCAAGTCTGAAATTAAGATAACTTTATATAAATATTATGGTTTTTACTACCTAACCAAAACACACTCCGTTTATGTACGTTCTACGATATCAATAAAATCTTTATTAAATATGTCTAAGCACATACATTTTTTAATTTATCATAAAATTTTTAAAGATGCTGTTAGAGATCACAATAAACTGAAAACACAGAATTGACGAGACAATAAATTGTAGTTATTAAAATAAAAGCAACGTTCAAGCATGTACAAATCAGCCGCAGCAAACAATAAACTTCCAAAGAAGGGTCTTCGCAAAATAATAAAAACTAAGCAAATTTTTCTATGGCAAGAGTTCGTATTAGCCTTAAGATGATTTCAGCATACTATTTCTCGTTCCCTGTACCTCCTTCCTAACAAACGATTTGTAAACACACCACTGGTCGTTAACACTTATTTAGCTGTGGTTTACCTCATGAATACCAACGTTGCATGCACAACAGCGGCAGCTCCTCCGTTCCTGTCTGACGCACATCTTCGGAGAAAAAATGGATGACGCAAACTAACGTGACTGTACCGTGTGAAACATAACAGCACATTTTTCTTAACCACCTTTTTCCTCATATTTCATATTCCAGCGTGGGCACACAAGAGACATTAAAGATTTCAGACTGTTGAGTTTATGGTCCAGACAGAAATATTAGTTTTATATTTGATAGGCATATAGTACTTAAAGCTAAGACTAACAACCTACAATTATTATTGGACAACATCAATTTGAACAAGATATATTTAGACCACTGTATTATTTGCTACTATATCGTACTTTCATATATCTACGTATGTAATTTATAGCTTCACATGCTAGTTTCTGAAGTTACTATTTTTAAAAAATGTTGTTATTTCGGTAAAACAAATACGAAATGCCACAATCAAAGTTAAAAATGCTAACTTTTTCCCCCATTTGACAGTACTTACAATATGTAGGTACACAAAACTCTGCTTACCCTTGCGACTTTCCCATTTTTTTGGAAGGAAAAAATAGTCAACTTTCCACATTATTCTGAGCAAGAGGGGCGGTGTAATCCCCATTAGAACTTTATAATGAAAATTATTTGTAGAAATGATGGTTTATCGTGGGAAAACTTGACTTTGCTGGATTTCAACACACTTTCAGCTTATCAGAAGATTACTGGTATTAAATTGTTCTTGGAACTGTTACCCTATTTGACTGATACAATAAGGATCCAGATATTGTAATATTTGATGCCTGTTACGGATATACAGACACCTACGTTGTGCCAGAAATATATCACCGAATGATATATGTCTAGGGCCAATGATTCTTGGTGAAAAGAATTATGCAACATTTTGTTTCAATGCCTCAGGCGCACATCTGCAGCTCTGCTTCCTGGTCAGTGATTGGTTGTTTCAAACTCTCAACGTCTTGGGGATCTACCGTCAAATCACAGACGTGTAGTGTCGCAGTAACCTTATTCTCATTGGCACAGTCAAACGTGCCACACCTCTGCCCAAATACACTCTGCCAATAACCACGAAGCACAGCTGCAGATGTGAACCTGAGGCACTGACACAAAATGTTGCGTAATTATTTTCACTAAAAATCACCATCTATATATATGTTGCAAAAAACTGCTGAAATTTCAAAGGTATGTTGGCACAAAACAGTTTTACGATGTACCATAATCTATAATTATTTATTTACCAACCTGCTCGTAACAATTCGTAGCTCTTGTCAATAACGCCTAACCAACTAGGTTAAGGGTTCGAATCGCTGGCGAGAGTTCTTTTAACGCAAAATTAAGATTTTTTTGCATGCAAGTCCGGCTTTGTACTCGAGTCATGCACGTGGAAAACATCTGGCACTACGATGTGCTAAAAAGAGGTAGGTAATTGTAGGGGCAGATCATTTTGAGGAAAAAGTTTTCATGGCAAACCTTTTATGAAACCGTAGGCTTGCTTGAGTTACCTTGCGCCATATAACTATAGTAAGACAAACGTACTATAAGAAAAATTGCCTGCTCTGATAAATTAAACAAAAATTTTAGGGACACGATGCATCCCCGGTAAGCTCTTTTAAAACAGTTATTCATTGTCATTTAAATTATAGACTGCTGCGTGCGTAGCGTTGTGTTATTTCACGCAATATTATTTACTCTTTAACAGTTTGAGTGACTCCCATTATTAGTCATGTAACTTTACCTACTTAAACTCCAATTACTTGTACGTTTATTAAAACTGAAACGTTCTAATGTATGGTATGGTTAAAAATGCCTAATACCAATTTTCTAAAAAGTGATCGAATTTTGTAATGATGAAAAAGCAGTTTGGAGCATATAAGATATGAATCTATATGATTTGACAGTTACGGAGGTAAACAGAGGCTTGAGAAATGGTTGCTAAATGTGTACAAAACTAGTTTGCTTGAAGTATTTAATGTGCAGAAGTCAAGTGCAAATAACTATGCTAGGTGGTCTTAAGTTACTTACAATTCTGTGTTTCATTCAAGTAGAAGGAATTAAAAAAAAAAAAAAAAAAAAAAAAAAACGTCATCAAGTGTTGTGGTTCTTTCCTACTGGACCTTACAGTATGGCTTTCTCATGTATCCTCAAAGAAAAGTGCTTAAGGGCGATAAAGTAGTTGAAAAAATTTTATTCTTACAAAACAAATTAGTTCAGCCAGTATTTACATAGTAAAAATTTGCATGCTTTTCGTTCTTAAAAGTCACAAAAATCACTATAGATAAAGAAACGAGGAAAAAAAAAAATTGAAACTACACGTAATGGGTTACTGCTTGACACATGTAACATCCAATACAATATATTTTTGTATTAAAAAGGGCTAAATTTAGCAAAAAAATTCAGTAGTTTTTTTAATGCAAAAATATTTTCTGATTGATATTCGTAAACGTCAAGCAGTATTCCGTGACATGTAGATTCAATGTGAATTATTTCATTTCATTAAGTTCGTTGACTTTTGTGGCTTGTAAGAACGAACATGCATATTTTGACTTTAAAATACCTTTATGGGAAATCTGGCTGAGCTTATTGGTTATTTTGTAGGAGAAATATTTTATCCTAAGTAACGTCTACAAAACAAACACTATTTAATTCATATAAACAGTTACAACTTTTTCCCACGTAAACTCTCTTAACATGCGAGAGAATGACAATATCACGTTGATACATAATATCTTCCTGTGTAAGTTATCCGTATTTCTACATCCTTTCAAAATAAAAACAAATGATGACTACCAGACAGCACACATTGCGTTAAATGTAGTTGGCATAAGAGAAAGGAAACTCCAGGACCCGGCAGGTAGAATGTCAAAGTAATTAAAAGTCAGCCAGCTCAAGCCCGCGGTGAACGTGTGCCGACGAACAAGGCTGGCGGCAGAGGAGCCACCGGAACAGCAAGAGTCTCATTTCGACGTTCGCTCTCACTAATTAGTGACTTCGACACGGGAGCAGCATCGCTGCCGATCGCTCGCGCCAAAGTTTGTCGGAGAAGCCGCATCATTAACTCGGGGATGCAAGTTCTGCGAGAAAGCGTGTTTCCCCCTTTCTCCACGCCTTCATCACCAACCCTTTCAACTCTAATACACACACTCCCTTTTTTCCTCAATTTCATGTTAACAAGCTAGAGCCGGGAAAATATTCAGGGTTCAGAAGATGTGCTTGTAAGCTCACATTTCTACTAACGAAGACAACGAACTTACTGCTGTTTTCTTGTGAACTTATGTCAGTAGTACTACATAAGGGAGTTTAGAGGGTGAATAACTCTGTACATTTTCATTATTTAATTTTTTTTATCAAGAACTGCTAACTGAAAAATATACAAATATTTGACAAAATTTACAAATATTTATTTGATTTAGTTATAAAAGTTTTTTTTGTGTGTGCGTTTAAATTTATATAACAGTACAAAGTTTATCTACGCCGTGATAAGTATAAATGAATTTTCAGGGAAATTTATTATGTTCTACTAACGTAGTTACAGTCAATAATTTCTACAAAAATTCAAAGTAGAAAAGAGGAATATTAAGTCAAGATGAGATGCGAAATAATTCTCATCAGAAAGAAATATGTTTATGATGTTATTATGATTTTTAATGTCTAAACTTAAATAGAACGTTCTTTACACACACACACACACACACACACACACACATATATATATATATATATATATATATATTGTTACAAGTTTGAGAGCACAAACTTTATATGTGGGCAATTCCCATGAGTTCTTGGGATAGAGGTCTTATAATTACAAATAAAAGAGTTAAATTAAGTACTGGATTTAATAGCTCACAAAGCTACGAAATACACAAAACAGTAATCAACTAGAACTCTCACAACACAATTAGTTATGCACACAATTACTCCTGTGTCAC
>PNEQ01112320.1:0-12222 GCA_003012365.1 Medauroidea extradentata
TCTACTGCGAGGCTACAGGCACATACCTTCGGAGCAGTACTGGGCGAGACAAGAAGGCTTCTGCTGCGGGTCGACAGGCGAAGAAGGAGGTGCGCGACGGGAGTCGAACCGAAGACCTCAAGAGTGAAGACAGCAATGCACTCTGGGTGCTGCACTGTACATGGTGAGCCATCCTCCCTTAGGACTGTTAAGGTTGTACTTTGTCATTTGAGTAACTGTTGATTGGATATATGACAGGATTTTGTGATTTGTAGTGTTTAATTAATTAATGGTAAATATTCTTGTGCTTTAATTGTCTAAGTTAAATAATGTTCTGTGGAGCAGTACTAATTGTGTGCGTAATTAATTGTGTTGTGAGAGTTATAGTTGATTACTGTTATGTGTATTTCATAGCTTTGTGAGCTATTAAATCCAGTACTTGATTTAACTCTTTTATTTATAATTATAAGACCTCTATCCCAAAAGAACTCATGGGAATTGCCCACATTGAAAAGTTTGTGTGCTCCTCAAACTTGTAACAGTATGTTAAAATACAAACCTACACAACATTATAATCTACTAACACAAGTTTAAAGAGTAGGTTATCTGCCGAGCCTACACAATTTCTCCTCGAGTTTGAAGTCAATTTCAACTTTCATGACAAGTTTCAAAATGATTGTTTCTCCAAGTTTTAGACATGTAACTATTTCTGTCGAATCTGACTGGAAACTACCCTTTGAAGTTTATTTTCTACTAAGATAATTGCTACATTTCACAACAGTTAAATAATTGAAACAATAAATAAATATGACTTAATGGGCGGCTCTGAGAGCGTTGTTTGTTGAAATCGTCGCCTAGATAGGGCTGCAGGCGGTTGGTAGGGGAGGGAGGGAGGGGTGGCCGGCTCGGGCGAATGATGTGACGGCGCGAAAGCAGATAACTGTACGCTGTTGCCAAATCAGTATGCGCGGGGAACGAAGTCGGAACAACTACAACTGCAGCCTTTACGGACGGACCTTACCCCACTTGCGGAGCAGCACTTGAGCTCAGCTGCAGAGCTGACGAAACCAATCACTCATTCGCTTGCTCGAAAAAGTATTTGCGAAAAATTCATTAAATGTCTAGCACTTGGCCAACAGATTATGGAAATTATTACAAAATTAATTTGTTAAATGTTTTACACGTTCGTTGCTTTACATGTTAACAATTACAACCTAAATAATATTTTCTTTTTATTTTTACTCGAAAACCTGCTGGAAATGGCCCGCTAAAAATATACTGATATCTAGAGTTTTGACAATATCCTATTCTTAAACCTCTTAAACCTGAATAAATATGAAAATTTAATATTTTATAAATGAAACTTTTCTGAGTGTAATATTCATGGACCTTAGATGTGTTGCATAGTATTTAAATACTGTTGCATGTACAGGTTACCAAGCCGAAAACGAATTTGTTACTTTAAATGCACAATTGTACCAAAGTACTCACATGTGATGCAGCATAGGTACCATGGCAAAACAGGTAATAAGAACGAAATGAAAACAAATAAAATGGACAACAGTTTCTAGTCTACCTTCCTAAGGAAAAACAAACTTACAAGATCACCTTTCTATCTGTATGGATGTTTTTGCATCTCTGTGCATTGGCTCTCCTCCCCCCCCCCCCAAAAAAAAACTGTATTTTGTACACATGCACCGATTAAAAAAAAACTTTATACAGTAATAGGACCTGACTTTTATACTTTTCAAAAGCGCTTTGCATTGGCTTCCAAAATGTTGGCCATTTGAATTATTTGGGTGTTATGGTATATCTCAGTGAATTTTAACCAAATTTGATACGCTCGATGAACATGTATTGTGCACTAAGTTTTGATATTTTTTGAACATTAGTCTGCTATTTTGAAAGCTAGTACAACCTAATTCACAAAATATTTTATGCTATATCTCCGAAAACGTTTAAACGAACATCATAATATTTGGGTAGTGTAGTAGTATTACGACAACTAGTCTTATAGTCATGTTATTTTAGAAGATTAGTCGCTGACTTTCTAAAGGGCGGCCATTTGAAATGTTCAGTTGCCATGCTGTATCTCAAGATCTATTCAATAGATTCAAGACTTGTTTCTTGCGGCGACGCCATGACTGCTTCTGTGTAACATCATGTAATATCAAGCACATACACTGCTTACAACAGATGCAGCACTCCTATGACAATTACTTCAGCACAAATGACCAACATTACACATTTAAGGGGCCCACCTCGTGGCACATGTGTTTGTGTGAGTGAGGTATGGTGCTAAGGGCGACGTCGTATGGGCCATACAACGGCGCGTCGCCTCTACGCTTAAGACGTACAGTCTTCGCGAAAAAACAAATTTCCTATGGGACTTTAAGTGATAACCCTATTGTTTTATTTACGAAATCACTTTACTTAAGTCCAATGCACTACCTTTAAGTGGTTTCACACGTATTCGGCTAGTATATTTTCCGCTACAGCAGCCTGAAAACCCCGTTTTAACCCATTTTGACGTGCCCTAAAAGGGGATTTATAATACGCCTGTTGTCTTGAAAGTACTTAAGGGCAATCGTCTGAAGAGTGTGTTCTTTTCGTAGAGAAACGGCGTGAACACACATGTATTAGTTTAGGTGTAAAACTGCTTCTTCAAACACGCTGCAGTGTGATTTTATGGCAACGAGGCGGGCCCCTTAACTCGCTCACTTTAAAACCACCTACGGGGAAGTAAAATAACTTTAGTAATTAAGTTTAAGCGACTGGATGAAGGAGCTATTCTGAGAGCAAAAGGATTGTTTCCTGTCTACACACTTCCGTACCAACTTCTGGGAGTCTTAACTACCTCTGGTAAAGCTCTCCGCTTTAGACTTTCAGCGACAGCGATTAAGGCGGCCGCCTACCCCACACTTCAAATGCATTTCAGCTTGTTCGTATACAAGTTTTTCCTACGAAAATATTACACGTGTGCCCATTGTGTATGAAAAGAAAACAGACTTCGGACAAGGTCGGAACCTCATTGTTAAGACGCCACACTCATTAAAAACACGGCTTCTAAGCCCTCCAACATGGCTAAAAACATTCTTTTCAGACTGCCGTACTTCAAAATAGACTAACCGGATGTGCGTGAAACTCAGGTTGCGACCTGCACTGAACTTGGTTGCAGACTTTCCACCAATAAAATGATATGGTCACCGCTTAATATCCCATAGTAAAAATCATTCGACGGGAAGCTTTCACACTATTTCAGCGCTTGATCACAAGGTGTTTCAATTATTACTTAAATTCAGCGTTTAATATAATTTGCATTTATTCCTCTTTACAATACAGATATCAAAAATTTTATCAACTAGCCGAAAGTAGAAAGTTAGTGTAGCCTACCATTGCTACAAGAGGCAACAACACAGTATTGTGCTAGTGTAAAGCACGAGTGCGCAATTAAATGTTTCGTTTGCGTGGGTAGTGGAGGTCAATATACACCTAATTATAATCTAGGAAACTTATTTGATATTTAAATTAAGATAAAATAATTAGCTTCCGTCTCCTTTCAGGAGAGGTATTAATTACATTGTTTTTCAACGTGTGCCATTTCCATGAATTTTGTCTCTCAACATCTTAGAACCTAAGAGTGCACAGGAGTGTTTCCAAATACGGCCACTGCGCATTTGAAGTTATAAAATACGTATTCTCGCCGTAAATAGTTGTCTAGTAACTATATTTGTACAAAGAGTATAAGAGACTGGAAAAATTCAAATAGGTCGCCTAAACTTCCAGCAGAAGTGGAGTGTCTCGTAAACAGTAACACTGTCCAGGCATCTACAACACTTCTTCGGCTATTTTCGCTACTTCGTATCAACTACGACCGACTCGCTTCTACCACTCCTTCAAAGTAACTTTGCATAACCTACGTATAAATTCACTGTTGTAGAAGATTGCCAACACATTAAGGTAGGGGTATAGTGTGATCAAACAAAAGCCGAACCTATATATAAAATAACGGAAGTGGTTTAGCAATGTAAATCCAAGTAAACCAAAATGGTGAGACGTCGCTGCACATGCGTCTCGACAAAAAGGGATCACACCTCGCAGTAGACATAGCAATAGCTTGTTGACATCAGTAGAAGCACATCAGCCAACTAAGTAGCAGTTGAGGGTGTCTTAGACATTAAAGGGTGCCGCCTACCCGCGCGTGAGAGGCTCAAAAGCGACGAAGCCGTAGGTCGACCTTGAAGCGCGCATCAAATGCCGCGTCACCTCTACGAGTCAAGCGCTGAACTAGCGTGCAAGCTTCCTGCCGAACAGTTTTTACTATGGGACTTTGCGGTGACCATATAATTTTATTGGTGGAAAGTCTGCAACTAAGTTCAGTGCAGGTAGCAATCAGAGTTTCACATACCTCCGGTTAGTACTTATGAAGTACGACAGTCTGAAAAGGCCGTTTTTATCCATGTTGGAGGCTTAGAGAAAATGTTTTTAACGAGTGTGGCATCTTAACAATGAGGTTCCAACCATTTCTGAAATTTATTTTCTACAGATGGGCAGAATGAAACAATTTACGGTTTCGAAACATTTGAAACCAGGGGTGTCATTTCAGATTTTCTAGGGGGGAGGGGGGGCAAGATTTTTTTTCCGGCGATAGTGACCTTGTTACATCTTTTTTATTAATTAAGCATGTATAAATTAGATACTTTAAAAATAAAACTTCAGTTTTATGTGTTTAAGTTAGCATTATTTAAACTTGAAAATACAGAACATATATATTTATACACATAAAATTCTAAATCCAGGGGGGGGGGCATTTGCTCCCCCCCTCCCTGTGGCGCCAAATGACACCCCTGTTTGAAACGTCACAGTGAAATGTTTTGAAACAGCGTTTCGAAACAATGAAACACTTGCATAAAGTGTTTTGTATTATTTGCTGTGCTGAAGCATTTTTTTCATTCATTTCTTTGCTGCTAGATATTAACTCATTACAAGTGCCTGCAATTATTTAAAACAGGATATTATAAAAACACTCTGTTAAAATCTCGGCTTGGTTAGCTGGGAAAACACGCAATAAATTTAATTTTCTATTGCTTTTATAAAGGTGCACATAATTTCAATATGTCGGAATTAAAAGTAACTCCTGTTTCAACTAAACAGTCCGCATTCAGAACCTAATAAACTGTGTATTGGTATGGAATACTTTCCACGTCTAATTAAATAGTTGAAATAACTTTTAAGTTCTACTACTGGTTGCCGGCGCATTCTACAATGACGAACCAAAATAAATCGAACATTCTGATAACACATCGCCATTGTTCCATAATCCTTACAATTACAATTTTTTAGGTACGTAGTGTATCAACTATCCGCCATTTCTAGCAGAAAACACTTTATCAATGTTTAAACATCTCTTTAGGCTTTCTGAACTCTGAAAAGAGCAGTTAGCGAAATCTTAGGATAACATAAAGCATTGATATATTTTTTAAATCTAGTCATAGTAACTTATTCTGTATCTAAACAAGTGTCTGCATTGTAAATTTCATAGACATATTAATAATAGTTTGGAAGTAATAGGAAACTATGCGTAAAAACTGACAGCGTGTATTTAGTCATATAAACTTATTTTCTGTCTAAATAAGTGTCTGCGTTTTGAATCTCGTAGACATATGTCAAATAGTTTTGAAATAATCGGTACCTATGTTTAGAAACTGACAAAAGCTCGCGTCTATGCTTAAAAACTTAAATAGGACACAATAAAACATTACACGCGTGCGTGTTTTAAACTTACTATGCAGAGCTAAATAACTATGTTTTAAGACATAACTATGCTTTAGGAAAATATATACACGACAATTACCACATCTATGCTATAAGAAATAATTTTAATAAAATCGTATTAAGCAACTATGCTAGAAGAATTTATTATTAAAGGAAAACTGTTTTTCATAAGATTTTTAAAAAGATGTCTGTGATGTAAGAAATCAAATTATATAAAATAGTATTAGCATATTAAATTAAATCTGATAATTTATCTACAACAAAAAGTCATTTTTATGTATACCACATTTTAACCATCCCCGATCACCAGTGCATCCTTAGCTCAATCCACTAGAGCGCACGTCCATCTTATTAACTAGAAAGGTTGCAAGATCAAATCACACACCCGGCGAACTAAAATTTTTAACTTGATAAAAAAATTAAAGCATAAGGACCATTATCCCATATACAAATACAAGCAACTTCGCCCGTAACAGCAAACAGCGACACCAATGCACTCTAGTAAACAACTACGTAAACAAACATGGCGATGCCTAGCTGACGACTAAAACAAACATGGCGACACTAGCGCCGCCTAGCAGACAACGGAGAAAACTAACATGGCGACACCAGCGCCATCCAGCATACAATGGAGAAAACAAAATGCGACACCAGCGCTGCCTACCAGCAAATGTTAGAATCATGGCGTCACAAGCAGACGACGTAAAAAAAACACTGCGGCTGCGTAGCAGCCACGGCCGTAGAAGAACAGGTCTGGACACTCGCCTGGATATTTGACCCCCTTGTTGTTTGGCTGTAGTTCACCAAGTTACCGAGAATATTGTCTTTTATTGGCGCTGATGTTACGGCGGTCGGACTAAACTCCGCCCTCTTCCTTTCCGCTAAGGTAAACAATTTATCAAAACGTATTTTTTACCAATTTATGAAATACTTTCTTCGCTCACAAATTTAAGAAAAGGCTCCAGCAATCTTTATTTACTTTATAAATTAAACAATGGAAAAAAAGTGGGCGGAGTTTGAGACCGACCATCCGGTAAACAGCGCCAAAAAGTACGACATTCTCGGTAACTTGACGAACTATAGCCAAACAACAAGGGGGTCAAGCAAAATACATTGTTAGATAGGCGAGTGTCCAGACCTGTTCTTCTACGGCCGTGGTAGCAGCCGACAAGCGGGAAAAACAAGTGACAATAAAAAAAACAAAAACAAGATGGCAAACAGGGACGTCACGGCGGCCATGTTGATTGCGTCATCAGCGGCTCGACGGCTCCTCAGCCCCCAGCCCCTGTGCCAGCTCCATCTATTTCCTACTACTAATACACTATTACTTTTAATATTTTGTCAAACAGTGATAGGGTTACCGTTAAGTGCCTAACAGAGGAGAGTTTTCAGCGACGAAACTTTACGCTAGTTACGTGACTAGCACTTAGAGGCTAGGATGCGCGTGCTGTGTCGTCCTCATCGCTTCCGCACTTCTAGGTCTCATACGTGTAAAATACGTTGAACAATGCTGAGATTATCGTGAACGACGTCTATAGGCGATTCGAGATACAGCGAGCACTCACAAAAGCCCTGCTAAATTTATATTTTTTAGCCAGTTCGTACATTTCCGCGCATAACGGCTAACCTCTCTGGACACGTCACTTAATGCTTGCGTCAGTAAGAACCTACATAGTTTGATTAAAGAAGTGTTAATCATAGAAAATGCTAGTATTTAGATTTCAGTTTATTTTATTTCAGTATCGGTGTATTAAAATAGGAAAATACACGGAAATATATTTGGTGATTCGCTGGCAACCAAACAAACTATGGTTAAGGTTCTTATCTAGACAGGCTGTGTTGGTGTATGTGAGACACAAAACCGATGGAGCATTAAGAGTGACGTCTGTCGCCGTATGTAATGCATTATCGCCTCTACACGCAAACCCAGCAACTGGCGCGCAGAGCTTTACTATTATTCATTTACCAATGGGGCTTTAAGCTGTGACCATATTATTTTATTTGTTATACTTAAGGTTCAAATTCCAGCGCCTATTTATATTATTATTATTATTATTATTTTTTTTTTTTTTCGAATCTGGTTGGAATTTTTCTTGATACGGCAGTTTAAAAAAGCAGTCTTTAGTCATTTTGAGGATCTTGAAACTGATAGAAAAAGTATTTGAAATGTGTTTTCTTTTCGTAGGCGTGCAAACGTAATGCGCGTTGAGATCTATCTTCCAAATATGCTTACTCGTAACTCGCTGCAATGCGTTTCAAGCGCATGTAGATAGTAAGTGTTGGATTGAATGCAGCATCGCGGCTAGTGATATTTGTCCAATGTTACATTGCTAGGGTATCCTGTAGAGGTATGAAGATGGCTGGAGGTAGTAGACAGCGAGGTGTGTTGACACGAATGCTGCTCACGCCCCCACCACAACTTCCTGCTCGTGCCGTGTCTCGTTGTCTCCTGAATGACAAGTGGCACCTCGCAATGGCTGTCACGACCACCAGTACTACGTTCTCGCCTTTAAAGCCACGCCCTGTACTTTTACACTGATTGTATTCGTCAGTTTTACAAAGCAACACAATTGTCATATACCCTACATTGATTTGTCACAAACATATAATGATTCGCACCTAATTTTTGTAGCGATAAACTTCATAGTTTTTATCAAATTTATACACCCCAATTACTACCAATTTTTTTAAATGAAAATAAGCCAATATAAAGCTACATATATTTTGCAAACTAACGGGACATTAATTTTCAAAACGCCTAAAATTGAGCGTCATGACTCGTAGTCTTCAATGTTTTTTAAGCATTCTATTAGAATTTTTCTATACTTTTTTTGCATCATTGTGAAAAATTTGCCAGCAGGTCATTAAATAAGTTTTTAAGATAGTTAAAGGTTAAGCAGTAAGAAGTAGGCTCAAGAAGTAGTAAAAACTGGGCGTACATAACAAAGAGGTTACTTACTGCCTAAGTTCAGCCAACAAGAACAGGCTTTTACTGTATTGTTTGGTGCACTGATTATAACGTAAGGCCGTGGTGTGAAACATTGAGTAAAATAATTATGAAATGAATATTACGAGATATTTAAATGACGCTCCGCTATTATTTGCAATTAAATACTTTAATTAAGTGCAAATTAATTTATTCTTGTACAAATTCCATATTATATATGCTATAGTTTAAAGCATACTTATGGTTGTCGGGTGGATTACAAATGGCAGCATGGGAATATCAACCTTTTCAGTGATGCGTTAAACATACTATTCCCACAAACTACCAAACTTACGCAGTAAAAAGTAACCGTTCAGTTGTTTATGCTTCGGTATTTAAAAAATTACACTCGCAAAAAACATAATACATACTAACCCGCGTGCTAAGTGGGATCAGTAACCACAATTTTGAAATAATGGAACTTCTGCATATTACTTGGCCTACAAATTTTCTATTATGTTCTATGCTTCGACAGGGCAGAGGAAACAGTTTCTGACAATGTAGACAGTTAGCATCGCTTGACTACTATTGCTTATACTATACCTGTGACCATGCGTAGAAAAAAATTCTTTCTCTTGAAGTTCACTATTCGTAAAATAAGGAAGGTAATGAAGGTGTGACAGTTTGGTAATGGTGCCTTGTCAGACGGGACATTTTTTAATAAATCTCATTGTATGGAACTTACAACGAAAATTGAAGAATTCGAAGATGGCAGGCACTGATCCACCTTACCATAGGGCAAGATGTATTTCTCTCCCAAGTCCTGTCTTTGTGTAATGTTCTGTGTGACCGACCCGTCTCTGGTGAGCTCGTTGACAATGACACTTAAAACCAGGCTGTTAGTTAACAAGACATGCATGGAAGTGTAGCAGTCTGCCTACCTCCCAGGTACCTACCGTGCGACTTTTTTGTTACGGTCATGATTATCGGACACATGTCAAGAGACTCCCTCCCCCCTCTTCAAAAATTAATATTTATTTGAAGCATGCAAGGTCAATCTACTGAAACTAAAATGTTAAAACATTTTAAAGCAATAGGACGATGCTAACCTCTGTTTACTGTAGTTGGTTACTCTCCATAACAACGTGTTGTATGGTTTCTTGAGTTGTACATAACTGTGATACTTTTAGATTATATTGAGCAAGTTATTTACCATTTATCGCTGCTTGACACATTCTGTAACTCAACTTTGTAGGGCGTCTAACACTTTAAAATCACCGCTGACAAGCCGACGAATTAATTTTTGTTCAGAAGGACTTTGTTTTCCCCTGGCCTAGAATACACACACACACGTACGTACATACATACATACGTACATACATACGTACGTACAAACATACATATACATTCTCACAGATACATACAGACATACATATACATAAACACAGATACATATACATACGTGTAATGTTCGAAATTTTATAACGTATAGAGAATACATATAACGTGATCCTAATTTATTAAGTGTTTTACGTGCCCTTAAAATAGCCCAGTGACTTGGTAGAGATACGTGGGGGAGGGGGGAATTGGCCACGGCCTGTATTCAAGAATTTTTCCAGCATTGACCAAGAATTTTTCAGAAAAGTCTGGGAAAAAATAAGTCAAGGTAAAGGGGCCGATGTATTCGGACCCAAGCAAGGACTCCTAAATCCTGGGTGAGTGTTATGCCACGGCATATGTACACAAACATACACAGGCTGTACGTCTGTTTACGAGGTAAGTCACAAGTAATCGATGTGTATATCTGTAAACCTCCAGTTAAAATAATAGCTTTATAAGAACACGTCTTAGCTTAATGTGTCCGCCTACTGGCCGTGTGTTTGTGTGAGTGAGGCACGGCGCCAAGGGCGATGCTGACCGGCACGTCTGGTGCGGTATCACCTCTATTGCAAGACACCGGAACGACGTGCAACAGTGTCGTAAATCACTAGCCTGACTGACACTTTCAGTGGTCACCCCATGTATATATATATATATATATATATATATATATATATATATATATATACATATATATATATATACATTTGGTGGAACGTTTTAAGCAAAGTCAACTGCATGTTTCTTGTTTCTAGAGTAGTTTTACACGAATCACGTGAGTAGTTTTCCAGGTATGATAAGTTGAAAAAGCAGTTTTTTAAGCCATTTTGAGGGGCTCCAAAATTATTTTTCTAATTGACGTGATATAGTGAAAATACCTTTCTGTCAACGTTTGAAGTGTATTTTATTTTCGTACGATGAATGACACAATGGACAAATTTGGAGTATGTTCGTTAAAAAAAAAACGTATTCATGAACACTCTGCTACACATTATAAGTTGTTGGTATACGGGGCCCTCAAGGTCACGTGATCCTCGTTAGGCTGTTTTTGAGAATATTATTTTTAAACGCTTGTGGGAAACAGAATTCTTAAGTTAAATTGTATTATATGATCTGAATGTTTTCCAAAGTAAAAATTTTTATAATGTTGACTAGTTACGAACTTAATGAAAATTTAACATCAGTAGTTTACGAAAATCAAATACTTGTTTTTATTTTGAAAATGTAGGTCTCATAGCAAAAACGATTTTCAACACATCGGTGTAACGGTTTTTTGATAGCTGCTGCCATTTTAATTTTTTAAAAATTTTAATATCCACAGAAACATAGCAGTAAGGAACCAGAGACCTCAAGATAGCCGCCTGCCCAGAACACAGGGTAGGGGGAAAAGGGTGTGTAGAGCTTCGGCCGTTACCAGATTATTCAACTGCTCATTGTGTCCGAGTGATGTCTGCTTAGGAATAGCATTCAAATACGTTACCATGCGTAGACTCAGTTAAGGTTCTCCGTATAACGTACACCAGTATTATAGTAGGTAAAAATTAAAAATTTTGAATTGTAGACCTATAATGACGATTATTTGTTATGTTAAGAAGACAAATATGGCTTATGACCTATCAATATTTTCCGCAGCGTCTATCGATAGCAAATCTGCAATTCTTAATTCAACAGATCCACAGTGACGGATTTTATTTCAGTAAATTTTAAATCACACACTTTGTTATTCTCGGTATGGCTGGTGCAGAGAGGAAGATGGTAATATTTTCCTCCCCCTATGTTCCTTCCCCTCCGGAGAGAAGGTACGGCCCTTCAGATGGATGGGATACTTGCTAAAATAGTTCAAATGTGAACCCGGCCTTATATTGACTGCGATTCATCTTATAAAACAGCTCCTTTATTGGGCATATAAATTTACGCAGCCTGTCACTCACTAATGATTAGATTCTTAAGTATTAATTATGCAAATGACCAAACTGAAATAGCCGTTCCTTGCGAGGTACTTGTCGTCGCGTCCAGTGTCCGATAGAGACGTGGCCTCGACTGTATTAGTGCGGCAGTCGCAAATAACGCACTAATCCAAAATTTCTCTTAACCTCGACAATATTTTAATTGCTACTATCGTTCCGTTTTAGGACGTCACTTTAGTAAGGTTCCCGCGGACT
>PNEQ01112328.1:0-40000 GCA_003012365.1 Medauroidea extradentata
CAGTTAGATTTGATACCATGCTATTCCTACTACTCTCTGATAGTTTGTAGTCACACAGTTAGATTTGATACCATGCTATTCCTACTACTCTCTGATAGTTTGTAGTCACACAGTTAGAGTTGATACCATGCTATTCCTACCACTTTCTGATAGTATGTTGTCACACAGTAAGATTTGATACCATGCTATTCCTACTGCTTTCTGATAGTTTGTAGTCACACAGTTAGATTTGATACCATGCTATTCCTACCGCTTTCTGATAGTTTGTAGTCACACAGTTAGATTTGATACCATGCTATTCCTACCACTTTCTGATAGTTTGTAGTCACACAGTTATATTTGATACCATGCTATTCCTACCACTTTCTGATAGTTTGTAGTCACACAGTAAGATTTGATACCATGCTATTCCTACCACTTTCTGATAGTTTGTAGTCACACAGTTAGATTTGATACCATGCTATTCCTACCACTTTCTGATAGTTTGTAGTCACACAGTTAGATTTGATACCATGCTATTCCTACCACTTTCTGATAGTTTGTTGTCACATAGTTAGATTTGATACCATGCTATTCCTACCACTTTATGATAGTTTGAAGTCACACAGTAAGATTTGATACCATGCTATTTCTACCACTTTCTGATAGTTTGTAGTCACACAGTTAGATTTGATACCATGCTATTCCTACCACTTTCTGATAGTTTGCTGTCACATAGTTAGATTTGATACCATGCTATTCCTACCACTTTCTCATAGTTTGAAGTCACACAGTTAGATTTGATACCATGCTATTTCTACCACTTTCTGATAGTTTGTAGTCACACAGTTAGATTTGATACCATGCTATTTCTACCACTTTCTGATAGTTTGAAGTCACACAGTTAGATTTGATACCATGATATTTCTACCACTTTCTGATAGTTTGTAGTGACACAGTTAGAGTTGATACCATGCTATTCCTACCACTTTCTGATAGTTTGTAGTCACACAGTTAGATTTGATACCATGCTATTCCTACCACTTTCTGATAGTTTGAAGTCACACAGTTAGATTTGATACCATGCTATTTCTACCACTTTCCGATAGTTTGTAGTCGCACAGTTAGATTTGATACCATGCTATTCCTACCACTTTCTGATAGTTTGTTGTCACATAGTTAGATTTGATACCATGCTATTCCTACCACTTTATGATAGTTTGTAGTCACATAGTTAGATTTGATACCATGCTATTTCTACCACTTTCTGATAACAGCTCAGCACCATTTTATACATCTTAAGGCCATGCACCCTTGTTTCTATTGTTTATGAGATAATTATTTTGTTTAATATACAAGAACATATATCATAAATCTGTTTGGCAGTTTTGTCTGAAATTATTTTTAACCATGATAGCTAATTTTTTCGCGCCAAGAAATCGTACGGTTTCGGCTAGTAGGACAATTAACAAATATTTAGTTAATAACATAATTGTCTTCCATAGTGGAAACCTCTTCAAACAGATTTGCCAAACAAATTTTATGTATGCCTTCGTTTAGGCTTAAAAATAATTATCGTGAAATGTGTATAAAGGTGAGCAGTTCCTTAATGCAAAATATTCTTTTGTAGTAGATTTCGGTTTGTATGTAACTTGGTTAAGTAATAATTTTATTGTAATTTATTTCCAGGGGTTTATTATAGTCATCTGGCTGCTCGTAACCGCAATTAATGAAGGACGGACGAAGACATCAAGAAGTAATTGTGTTAACTGTTGTTTCATCTGTCCATACCAAGACCTATCATTGAGCATTACACGAGTCAATAGGTTTCCCAATTCTCTCTCGAATACTGACGACGACTCTTGTTATCGGAACCCTACTTTACTAAATGAATTTACTGGAAATGTATGTAACATTCCTTTAGTGAATTATTTAACAGATAATGGCAGAAGAAATGCAGAAAATTATGTTTTCAAATCATGCTGTATTCCGAATCTTGAACACCAGGGGGATGTGTTCAAATTAAATCCCCAAAATGAGTATACATACTGTCCGTATCAAAAACTGGTTCCTCACGTTTTCACAGGGATTTCACAAAATGAAAGACATGACAAGCCAATTGTTTCATCATTCGTATCACACCCAATACTGGATTTTGGACCCGAAATTCCAGTCACAGGTTACGTTAGGAACAATATTAATGCTGATAAATGTTTCTTTACAAGCGGTGCTAAGTCTCAAAGTACCTCCGAAAATAGTTTAGAATATTCTAAGAATGAAACTAGCGACCCTGAAACAAGTGATAGTGCCATTTTACCCGTTCTGTTAATTCCAAACAAAGTAATCGACATACTTAGGCAAGAGTCATCTACGCAAGGCATATCCGAGAAGTTCAGAAGAGTCAAGAAGTACATTTCGGCTTCAAGATACAAAGGAAACAAATTTTTTGATGCTCTACTTACGTAATCTTATTCGTCGTTTGGTGAATTAAGTAGGTCACTAACATTGTTTAAGTGTATTTTCTCATGTAACCGAAGTAAGGAACATAATATAATGGACATAACAGAATTAACATGCTAAATTGTATTAAAATAGTAAATTTAGTCTTATTTGCTGCATATTACACTGTACATGATACATAAAATATGTTTAACTCTTTATTACACTGTACATGATACATAAAATATGTTTAACTCTTAAATATGTACGCTTAAGTGTCTTCTCGTTTAGGAAGCACTAAACTAACGCAATTTATTTCAAGCAGAGAAAACAGTTGTGAATTCAGACATATTTGGGCTCTGTATCATGTCAGTTATGGCATGCGATAAACTAAGAATGATCTCGAAATTACGTCCTACCAACATATTTTCCAAAACACTATCATATCGGAACTTACGGAACATGCGTATAAGTTAAACAAAGGTTTATCCATACACTCTGAGACACGATTTACTTACGTATTAAGTGAAGTATAAAACATATCTGGGACACTAGATTTAACAGTGAATTTAAAGGAGATAATATGCACCCTCGAAAATGTGAAAGTAAAATATTTATATGTAAAATTGTAAAATATTAGAAATCATGGAAACTAAAACGTTAAGCGTAGCGGTATCGATTCACGGATTTTCGCGTGTTAGAATCGTACTGTCCCAAGCGGCCCTCCTTTTAAATGCACGTGTCTCTCTTATGCCGGAAACCTATCTGTTCGTATGGTGATTTACTAATAAGTAATACCGGCGTACGTAGTACAGTATCGTCTCTACGCGCTATGTACTCAACTGGCGAGCAGTTATTTACTGTTATTCGTATTTCGATGTGACTTCATGCGGTAACCATATCATTTTATTCGTGGGAAATATGACATTACGTTATACGTAACTTTATAATTTTACGTTCTTCGAATCCAGGTGGTATTTTTCCAGTTACGTCAGTAAAAAAAAGTATATAAATGTATATGAATATGTATTTTGCATTTCGGCATGCTCTAAAATCCACAATGAGGCGGATTCTTTGCGTGTGTAGCAGACATTTTAAAACGTTCTGCGCAAATGATTTCAGAGATTCCTTTAATTTTTAAGGTAAGTAAAGAGTGCAATTTAATTCTTACATTCAAGAATAACCTGTAAGCGATAGTTAATTTCCTTTAGTACATGCAAACATAATAGTATTTCTGTAACTTCAAAAAATTTGCTAAACAGAGAATGGCTTACATTTTAATAACTAGCTCGCAAACTTGGACTTAATAAACT
Organism: Medauroidea extradentata; assembly: GCA_003012365.1. Taxonomy (NCBI): domain Eukaryota; kingdom Metazoa; phylum Arthropoda; class Insecta; order Phasmatodea; family Phasmatidae; genus Medauroidea; species Medauroidea extradentata. Next base: position 3,732 of record PNEQ01112328.1, read on the forward strand.
GATAGTAAAAAGTGAGCGTTTTTTTGGAGGTGTTAGTGTAATTAATAGTTATCAGAATTCGTGATGATCGAGATTTTTTTTTAAACAATCGTGACGAAAAAAAAATTAAATAAGAAAATAAAAAGAAATCATAAGATTTTCCTTTCATTGTCCACACTTAAATGTGTGCGGTAAGACAATTTTGTATTACGTTTGCAATGAATGGCGAATGTTTTCATTACTCATGGTAATAAGTTTACTAGTTTTATTTTTTATTTACTGATAAGTTAAAAAACATGTTTAAATCTGTTAACTAATTGAATCAACCTCAACCTGCAACCCTACAATGCACATTACAAAACGGCGACGGGTATATGCTTTAAGGACGTGAGAAGTACGCAGTTTCGTTTCCTTGCGTACTAAGAGCCTTTTAGACGAACTTCACTTCCAGTTCGGACAACCCTTGTGAAAACATACTTCCGGGGACAGGGGTGTATAAACACGTACTTCACGCGAGTCCTGAAATGGCCTAAGGCTGTATCTGAATAGTCAGTGTGTACTCATTAAGTAGGACGCATATTATCTTACTAGCACCTGGTACGTACATGTCCAGATTATTCGGAAAGGTCACCACCTGTTCATACCAGCTCAGACGATAATAGCAGTAACTAAAATAAATAAATAAATAAATAAAAATTCTAAATGAAACTTTGAGCGGGTATGAAAAATTTTACGATGTGATAGAATTAACGAAAACATTAGTATTGCTAACATTGCTTGGCTAGATAAAATCGTGCATTTTGATAAGCCCACTGTAGAGCCAAAGCATGACAATTTTTTAAAAGTCTCAGCACCCGTCAAAAACTTGCGATAGGCTCACAAAAGCATACACATTGCATAATGTAAATTATCTCACAAAAACACCCGTTTGTCTTTTAAAGCATGATAATCACACGTCTTAGCTTTCGCCAAAAATTCGCATTTGGTTCACAAAGCGTTCAAATCGAACCAATACTAACTTAGAAAATTGATCCGGATATGTTATTATTTTGCTTGCTTGTGGTTTACATGTTTGATAGAGGTGGTCGCACAACGAAGAATTTCGAAAACACTTCTGGACACAGCAAGAGCCGATATCGAGAAAGACGAAAATACCTCTTTAGTGAAGCAGTAAACATGACACGAACACCCACAGCCAACATTTTAAAATCGTGTACATGGGTGCAACAACATACGAACACGAGAACATACTCTCCACACGAAGTCCTGCTTCTTACAGTTCTCGCATCTCACATCTGACACTACAATCTCAGGCCAAATCAAGAGGTGTTAGTTTGTAAAAACAGATTCAAACAGCAGCATTAGTTTGCTACCTGAAGCACATAATCGTAACGGAGGAGAAAGTAGAAATCACGTTCCACAAATTTGTGTTTTTTATTTTATTAAGAGTTTCATCGCTTCACAAAGATGTGATAAGTGAATTTAACTGTCCCATGAAAATGTCTAAATTTGTATTTAGAAGTTTCATTCTAACAGTTAAATAAATGGATCAATCCAGCACAAACCGTTATGGGAAAAATGTTTACAAAAATAGTAATTTACTTATGAGTGTTGTGCCCCTTCACAAGTAGGCTACTCTAAGGACATTGACTGAGGACAGCAAGCAACCGTTTTGCGGACCCTGTGAACATTATAATCAAGATTAGAGTGAATATATTTCATATTGCATTATGATATCAAATGCAATTGCAATTACTTGTACTTATAACACTATTCATTAATTTTTTATTTTTACTTTTGAGTTCTGTTATTACAATAATTATTAATACTTATTTAACGCTTCGGAAAGCAGATCATACTGTATTTTGTGATTCATATAGTAACTGGGATGTCCTAGAAATTATATCAGTAGAGAAAAACTGCTTTGTACGTTCACAGAAGTTTTGGCAAGAAAAAAAAAGGTGTTCTGCTCCACCGCGGCAGTTACAACTTTATTGGAAAACTGCTCGGCCTACGTAGGTAATGTCTGCTTAGGAATAGCATTCAAAGATCGTTACATGAATGTATACCCATTTCAGCTCCTCCATTTATCTGTACAGTCTATTTTTACGCTACCCTAGAAAGGCAAAAATGGGTGTTCTGCTGGTATATTTAGATATGGAAACCTTAGCGCAGAATCTCTTAAAAGGTGTAGGCGTGAACAATACATAATCCATATTACGGTGTCTTAAATAATAGGGTCAATACTTGATGTCTCATAGAGGCGAGTTGTTGGCGAAAATACAGCACGCCAGTTCAGTGACTTACACCTAGAGGTCAGAGTGAAATGTAATGCGTGTGCTGTGTCGTCCTTACCGCTTCGAACGCAAGAATATCTTCACTCATATAGCAAGCTTAAATGGCTTTATTTAAATTGATCACAATACGCTGATTATGTGCATCAAGACTCGCGTAAAATTTTGTCCATTCTGCGACAAAAAACATTTCAAGAACATATTTCATTTTCAAATTTTGTGGTATCAACAACCAGTTTTTATGGCATAGCCGATAAGTTTTCCGACAAGTGACTGTTCAGAATATTAGTTTCTTTTTCTCATGTTCTCAAAAATTGCATATAGTTTTTACTATACTGTTTTTCAAAGGCTTTTATTTTCCTAAATGATTACTCAAATAACATATGTATGTGCTTCTTATATTACATGTTTATTTTTGTAAAACACTTTAGTATTTAAAGTTAGCTTCACTGTTTAGCGATGGTTTGTGCAGTTTCCAGACGACTCACAAACGTTCAATACTGGCCTACCATTGTTATCATAGGGCATATAGAAATAACAAAATATGAGTGGCGGTCATATACATAGGGTCACTGATTTATAGCAGGAAAAGTTGATTATTTGCTAGGATTCAATATACCAAGTTCATATCTGAAGTTCTTCTAACGTTATTTGGGTATCCCCATCTCACTGGGACAATGATAGCTCTGGTGCGTTGCTACATAATATTTGTGATTCGTTATTAAACAAGTACATACCATCCTCCGATCATACACGGCACAAGCTGCTACGTTGTTTCGCAAATTACGCTGATAATGTATATTATTTGCGATTTTTTTTCTCTATACAATATCAAAATAAGTCTCTCAAACATTTGTCTAATTATCGTGCTTTTCGTTGCAAGTATGGAATTGTGTGGCTTACTGAATATCAATTTTCAATATTGTGTCTTGATTGCTAATACATTATAAATAAGTAAATATTGATATTGACCCACGTATGGCGCCGAAATAATTTTCAAAGTTATGTGTGATGTTTATATTATTATTGCTTGAATACCATTTTATTGTTCTTGTACAGCTATGTATACCTTGTGAAATAAACAATGCGTAGGTTTATATTTTAGTTTCTAGCATCCGATAAAATGTAAAAGTAACTTTAACTTGTGACTTCCATAGGTCAGCTATACATGTGTCATCTATGTTCACAAGGTTAATATTTTGTGTAGTTTTTTCTGAATAAAATTTCAAGAAATTAGGGAATTTTGTGCGAGCTGCAATTCGTTCTATAACCAGGCATTTTTGCTTGCTGCTTTGTAGATTCTCTTTAACAAGAAATTTTTTTATATATTTTATACCAGAATGTGAAATAATATGACAGCGACAGGAACAGGAATACACTTAGTTCAATTATTAAACCAGCAAAATTTACTTACATAAGAACAAGCTTGTCAAGTAATTAAAACTTTCAGAAACTCACGAAAATAATTTGCAGAACCCATTATATTTGCACAAACCAAAGTTAAACATCTATGTACTGCTTACTGCAAAAATAAACCTTGTTTAGTTACGAAAGTTTTACATCCTGAAAAACGTTTATTGAATACTAATTTAGCAGATATTGTGTATGTTGTCACTTCAGTAACTTTCTTTTCGTAATGTATGTGATGTAGGAAAATACAATGCTCAAAACTTTATTAGCCCAAGATGTAGACAACGTATGTTGTTTTACAATGAATTTCTTATACAATATTTCCTCCCATTTATGGAGCTTTCCTTTTAATTGTGTCTGGAACAACATGAAATTTACAGGAAAATGTGCAAATTGAGTTAACTTTATTTTGTGTATCTGTTGGTTAATGTGTGAACGATTAATAATGATTAAAATGTAAATAAGGCCTCTTGTCACATACTAATGAAAATTATTGTGTATCATTTGTAAAACGTAAACAGAAAAGTAAATAGTAATTTTAATACAAAAAAATTAATTTTTTCAAACGTAAGTACTTTACATTTATTTATCGATTAATGTAACTCAATACAGTGTAAAAAATGATTTAAAAAATCTTTAATAATATGATATTGTGTAACATAATGTAAAACCATTACTGTTTCGTTTTATATGTTAGTTACAATCACAATTTTATGTGAGAAATTGCCAAATATTAAAATAAACATGTGTAATTACATTTCACAATTTCTAATGCAATGTCTGTCAATTAAATACGATACATAAAATCTCATATGTGTATTATAAACATATATAATTTTCCTGCTAGAGGACAGTTGAAGATATCAATAATAATAAGCGCATGTGTAAAAGCTACAAATACATTAAGCGTAAGCTTACGAAGCAAACAATATCCAGCGGCATTTCATCACGGTGATACAGAATTTGATAAGTCAGTGATTCCCAAAAAATTACGCTATGTAGTAATACAAATGCCGAAGTTAAGGCATAGCCGCATTGTCTTACAATTAAACACTAAATAAGTAAAGCAAATATAGAAAAGAGCATAAAGTAAAAAGGAAAAACTAATGTACGAATCCAAATAATATTAAATTACAAAAAAAAAAAAAAAAAAAAAAACACTTTCGAGGGTCGGACACTTCCCACGTAGGCGATCTGGTTTCGACACCCGGTGGATTCGGTCCCGGATTTTTCGCTTGTGAAAACGTGGTGGACGTTGCCGATGGCCGGCGGATTTCCTCGGGGAACTTCCGTTTCCCCCGTCCTTCTTGTTCCGGCGTTGCTCTACACTTATCTCATCCATTCCTCGGGCCGGAGGGTGACACCCAGCAAACACAATTTGTCGGCAAGACGTCTTGCCGATGTCTGAACTGTCCTCCAGTGTCTGCAGAACACAAAAAGACAGCGGGTCAGCACTGGCTTCTTGTATTTTTCCATACACCAGTCAGCAGTCACTAAAAAGACACCCGACTGATGTCCTTCTTCTGACACTCAACCAATTTTGATTCAAAAGACAACGGACAGTTATCGGCAGGTTTTCTTTTCACAGACACTGGTTGGCTGTCGTTTAACAGACAGTGGCCCGCTGTCTTTCTCCGACACTGAACCGACAATCGCCAAACGATATCCGCCAATTACCGGCATGTCTTTTCCAGACACTGGCAATCTGTCATGAAAAAGGCACCGGTCAAATGTCTTTCTTACGACACTCAACCAACAGTAACAAACATAGCCTATATCTGCCCATTACCGGCAATTTATCTTTTTCCAGACGCATGTTTGCTGTCGTTAAACAGTGGCCCACCGTATTTTGTACACTTAAACCATTATCGCAAAAAAGATACCGGCCCCATACCGAAAATATGTCGTTTTCCAGACACAGGTGAGCTGTCATTAAAAAGACGACCAGTGGATGTCCTTTTAATGACTCTCACAAAACTATAGCCAAAAAAATACCGGCCCGTTACCGGCATGATGTCTTCTCCCGGACACAGACTTTCTGTCACTAAAAAGACAACAACTGGATGTCTTTTTTTTTATAGCACTCACCAAACTATTGCCAAAAAGATATATGTCCGATACCGTCAAGACATATTTTTTCCAGACACAGGTAAGCTGTCATTAAAAATCAACCAGTGGATGTCCTTTTAATGACTCTCACAAAACTATCGCCAAAAAGGTACCGGCTCATTACGGGCATTATGTCATTTTCAAGACACAGGTCATCTGTGATGAAAAAGACACTGATCCATTGTCCTTTTTATGACACTCACTAACTATAGCCAAAAAGATACGGGCCCGATACCGGCAAGATGTCGTTTTCCAGACACAGGTAAGCTGTCATTAAAAAGACAACCAGTGGATGTCATTTTAATGACTCTCACAAATCTATTGCCAAAAAGATACTGGCCCGTTACCAGCGTGATGTCTTTTCCCAGACACAGATTTACTGTCATTAAATAGACAGTCACTAGATGTCAGTTTTATGACACTCCCCAGCAAACACAAAATGAAAGTAAACTGTCAGCAAGATGTTCGCCCGTTGTCCAAACTGCACTCAAGTATCTACAACATGATAGAAGACAGCAGGTAGGTAACAGTAAGATGTATTTTGTAGATAAACATTAGCCGTCACGAAAAAGACGTCCGTTCGCTATCATTTCAAGACACTTAAAAAGAAATCGACAAAAATATTCCGGGCCATTAACGGCGCAGTGGCCTTTTACAGCAATTATCAGTCACGAAAGAGGCACCGGCCCACTGTCGTGACATGAGCAAGAAAATGCTGGACCATTAACAGCTGAGAGAGAAAATGTCATGAAAATAATAATAGCCTGCTACCTTTTTAAGGTCGTCTAAAATGTATTGGCAAGAGGATGCCTGGTTGTTAACTGTGCAGTGTCCTTTTTCAGATAGCATTTATTTGTAACAAAAATTAATATACCAGTCTGTTGTGTTTTTAAGGACACTAAAAATATATTCACGAGAAAATACCAAACCGTTAAAATGCACTGTGTCCTTTTCCAGACAGCAGATGTGTCGCGAAAAATGTACAAGCATGCTGTCTTTTTAAGGACAGTTAAAACATATTGACAAAAATATACCAGGTCAGTAACATATTGGTATCCTTTTCTGAATAGCACTTATCTGTCGCTAAAAAGATAATTGCCTGCTGTCTTTTTAAAGACACTTAAAATACATTGGCAAGAAGATACCTGGTCGTTAACATTCCGGTATTCTTTTCTGGACCGCTGTTATCTGCTGCTAAAAAGATAATTGCCTGCTGTTTTTTCAAATAACACTTCAAATATATTGGCTAGAAGATACTGGGCTATTAACGGTTCAGTGTACTATTTTCGTTCTATCTCGAAAAATATTCCAGCCCGCTGTCGTTTTAAGGACGTATAAAAGCTATAAGCAAGAAGAGATCAGGCCATTAATGGCACGGTATATTTTTTCAGACAGTGGTTGTATGTCGTGGGAATGATACTGACATGTGGTCTTTCTAAGGACATTTTAATGATACTTTAGAAATATTGAAGGAACATTGATATGCTATTTGCATTTTGATGGTTAACATTTTGTGTATAAAAATAAGTTATTATTACAGAAACGATTTATTTCCTAGTGTATTACTGACACATGGCACTAGTTCAATGGTTATGTGTTAAGTAGAATACTAATCAACAATAAACAAACCCAGTGTAGACTACATGTCTGCAAACTCATCCTTAAATCAGCCGTATGCCTGGAACAGTTAATTGTTGATATGCTTAATATGTAAATTCCAATAAGGTAGTGTGTTGTAGTGGTTAGCACGCTGGACTACAAATGAGATGATTGCTTGTTCAAGCTAAACACATTTCATTCATGCAACATCAAAATTTAAAACTGTATGATTACATCAGATATGGGGTGACATGGACGAAACACTAGAGAAAATATTTTTAATATGCATGTGAACCTTTTTGGAATTACATTTATATTGATGTTTGGCCATCTCCTGTCATTCAAGTTTCGACACCCAGCAGTCAACGACCCGGCGTCTTCTCCGACACTCTGCCGTCAACGGCCCGGTTTCTTTTCCGACACTCAGCCGTCAATGGCCCGGTGTCTTTTCCGACACTCAGCCATCAATGGTCCGGTGTCTTTTCCGACACTTAGCCATCACCGGCCTGCTGCTTTTATGTCACCGGTCCTCCATCTTCTTTGCTAACGAAAAGACATATATTTGATATCTTATCGGTAGCTGTCCAGGCCATTAGTTTTGGTGTTGTGAAAGTCATCCAGCTATTGCTGGTACTGTGTCCTGAAAGACATCCAACCGCTGCCAGTCTGGTGTCCTGAAAGACATCCAGCTGATATTTTTCTGGTCTTCCAAAAGACATCTGGCCGTTGACTGTCCAGTGTCCTGAAAGACATCCAGCTGTCGTCGGTTCAGTGCCTTTAAAGATGTCAAGCCTTCATTGGGCTGGTGTCCGGAAAGACTTGGCCTGATGTCTTTTTGACGTCTTGCCGGAATCGGCACGGTGTCTTTATGACTTGACGGCAAACTGTTTGCCGCTGGTCCAAAAAGACATTGGCTGGGCTCCGGCAAAAGACATCGTCCTGCTGTCTACTTTTTTTGACTAGACGGAGTCGGCCCGATTCCGGTTTGTACTATTAGTGTTTGCTGGGCAGGTTTGGCTCGCTAATCGAGCAGCCGGCCCAACCATCACCACGCCTTTTCTCATACACAATGTGATTCTGGCCGAAGGTGGGGACACGAAGTGGATTTTCCTTTCATTAGTATCACCACCTAGCCTATTAATTAACTCTCTATTTATCAGATTAAATCAATGCAGATAGTTACTAATATTTAGGAAGTCATTTGCCAAACAACAGACAGTAATAACTAGATACCCGAAAATTAAAAAAAGGGTAGGGGCGTTCGACCAGCTGGCTGGACCTCACAGTCATTTATTCGCTCTGTACTCAGCTAGTGGTACATTGTTTTGTACAATGAGTGCTGCTCCAGTGAGTGGCCAGTTATACATATGACAAGGTAACGCGGGAGTCAGCGAGTGTTATCATGCAGGTCTTCTATTGGTTCACAGTTCTCAAGCAAGGATTTAATTAAATGTAACCCAACCGCACAAGTAATTAACGTGTGCTGGAATTTGAAATCACAAATGAATCCGGCAAATTTCAGGGTCTTTAGTAATGATTAAATGTTATCGATTCACCTGCAAACATCAAATAAAGTTTGCTTTTATGTAATCATATTACAGATAAGTTCTTGTGTTCGATAACAAGTAAATGTTTTTAGCGTATAATATTATTTAGCAAAACTTTTTGAAAAAAATTATAACGAATAGGAGCCACTCTCGGAAGACGGGGTTAGCGGTGGCAGTCGGCGGGGACAGAGCAATTGCAGTGGTTGCACAAGACAAGAGCATCAGGGATTTTCCCCACTTGCGCTGCCGACTGAAATATATGGGGTAACATGGTCGGTCTTGTACGAGCCTTTCAGAAGTCACCAGCTCACCAGGAAGTTCGTGGGTCGAGACCCACGGCGTGCCATCCGCTGATAACCGATCCATCCGTCATCAGCCACCGACGTCATGACATAGTGACGTGTAAGTTAGCTAAAGACTCCCCATCATCCACACGTATATAACTTAAATATAACTGCATCAGTTGTTCCCAGAAGTACACAACGTAAAAATTGCCTCAACTAATACGTCGTCCCCTCCAACAATGTAAAACATGTAATAACATGTAATGTTAAACCGAGTAAAGCTGCAGTAATTATAATAACGTCTTTCATTCATACGAATATCTGTCTCTTGACATTATTCTCTTAATTATTTTCAGTACAAAGTTCTTATCTTTGGCTACAGCCAATTAGGTAAACCGACCGAAAAGTCCGTTTACAACAAAATGCTTTTTATATAGGGCGAATAAAATTACTTGAACGTGGTTCTTTAAAAAGACAACATACTAAGGAGTTACTAAAATGACATGCAATTTTTTTTAATAATACAGATGTGGTCATTTGAGATATTTTAGTTTTTCTTTTTGCTCGATTAGCGTTAAAGCAAACGGAGTTCATGTGCGTTAATCAGGCAAAATTAATAGTTTCTTAGTAAAACGATAGGTGCGTTACGTACAGTAAAAATATTTAAAATTATGAAACCGTATTGTTTGGCCATGAAGAATGTATGATAATTTATACAAGAAATTAAATCAAAATTTCTTATATTTGTAGAACATTTTCTGCCTCTTGTGTAGTCATTAGCATATATTAAGGACGTTTAGTCATCAAACGATTACATACTTGACTGAATAGCGATACTGGGTGTTAGGCAGAAAATAACAACATTTTAAACATGCAATTTCAAGCGCAAAATTTTACTGTTTCAAACAACATTTATATGTACAATAAGTAAAATTATTTATAATTATTAAGTCAAACATCTAAATAATTTAATACAATTGTATTGTAAAATAAATAAAGTGAATTATAATGTTTAATAAATAATAGCTTGCTTAGTACAGTAACAATTAAAATAGTATGTTGGCACAGAACAAGTATAAGAATTACAATACACAATCAGGGTAAAGAAGATCACAACGTTTTACTTCTTCTTTCGTGTAGTTGAAGTCTTCATGATTTCCTTTCTCCGGCCTGTAATAAACCGACCAATATGTTCATTATTATAAATATTTGTCTTTAAATTAAACCAAAATGATAATTGTAGTTTTATTTGTATACAAAGGCATTTTGTAATATTGTTATTGTCATGTCAAGAAAAAAATAAAATAAAATCTAATTTATATCGAAATAAATCCATATTCTTTTAATGTTCCAATTGTGTGCCAACGATTAGCTGAAAGAATCTCGAACATTAGTCAATATTTTAAAAATTCAATCAGGTAGAGCAAATCAAAATTTTATCCACCTTCTGTATTTTAATCAAATGTCCGATTGTTGCAATGCCATAATTAGAGGAATGATTTTCACAATAAAGTTAAATTCACGATTATAATGGTAAAAGTATTGGAGTCTTGAATTACGCAATCATATTTTTTTTTTGGAAAATAATATATTTAAAGTAAACCATAAACCATAAATCCATAATATAATATTTCAGTCACACATAAAATATCAAACTTGAACTACTAATTACGATTTTCGTCCAAATCGTGAATTCGTAATGGCTTTCACCAAATTCGGAAGTACAAAACTAAACCTTGCGATAAATTAGAAACAATGTTCCAAAAATTCAAAACTATTATGAGAAATTTACAATTACAAGAACCTAAGAAGTGAAAAGAATGTTATGTTAGAAATTTTGTTTCCATTTACAAAAGCCTTAAATTTCTTAAAAAGCATAAGCAGACCGATAGCTAATGGATAAAACGTTTTAAAATTACGTGCATGTATATAGAATATTTAAAATAATTTTAAAGTTCATTTAACTTTTTATGTTTACTGGTGTATAGAATCCGGATTGTAACATTTACTTTAAACACCCATCGGACTGATATGAACGAAGACCAAGCAGTTGCTATAGTGAAACGATTATTTTGTTATGGAAGAGTTACAATTGTTCTGGGCTAGCCAGATAAAAAATTTAATTTTCTAAAAATAAAACAAGAGGGCAAAACAAATAAAAAATATTGTGGCAGATCGCTTGAATTTTCGACAGTCAATTGTTCTGTAGATTACAGTTTGGTAAAAAAAATGTTTATACAAAACGTTCAGCCCGGGATTACTCTACGTTTACACGTCAATTTCGTTTGAATATTTTACTATAAACACATTCCAGTCCACGTTTGCTTCATGTTTGCTCCAGTCCAAGTTCACTGCAGTCTGTAATTTTACAGTTAACACACTAAATATTCATGGTTGCTTGGATTGTATTCATGTATGATGTGATACACAACACTACTGAACGAGGTGGATCGCACCCAGAGAGGTGAAGCAATGCGGAGTGTAGTGAAGCAATGCCGGATGTAGTGAAGCAATGCGAAGTGAGGTGATGCAGTACTGAGCCAACGGAGAGGTGGTAAAACACTCTCTTTGCATTCAGGACACTGTGTCGATTCCCGGTTCCTGATATCCAGATTTCTGTTTTTCATAGTTTCTCGAAATTAAATTGGGCGAATGATCTGGTGGTTCCTACACACAAGTCATAGCCTATTCTCTTATATTTCCCCGTTTATTTCTACCTAGTCCGTTAAGCTGCTCTAGGACACATAAAACTTCTAATAAATGAAACTAAATGCTCACGGAACGACTCCTAGCTAATGAATAATAAAAAAAATTCTTATGAGGAGAGTATCCAAGGCCCTGAGTATCACACTACTTACTACTGGGAGCTAGTAGGCATCTGCTTGCCCCGGAGGATGACATGAAATGAGGCCCTACAATGGGGAGCGCCGGATTGCAAGGGCGGAGGCAACGGGATATCTCCGAGAAAACCCGCCGACCAGCGATATCATCCGGCACGATTTTAATTTGCGATAATCCGAGGACTGACCCCATCCGGGATTGAATCCGGAACACCATGTAGAGAGGCGAGCGGTTTGACCACTGTTTTTATTTAAAATGTTTCGTATAATGGTAACGCCGCCACCGCTTCGCCCCTGCAGTAAACAGCCCCCTCCCCTTTTAAGTTGTCAAATTTGAGTAACCCCGAAAAGTTTGTATTTAGTAAGAGACATTGTATTGTTTCTGTTTTCTGCAATCAGCTTGGACGAACCCATATTTGCACCCAGCTGGACCCGGGAATTGAGCCCAATACCTCTCGTGCCGTAAGCCGGCGCGCATCTGACTACGATATGGAGGTTGACGTATTCGCTGGGTCATATAGCTAATGAGTTCAAAGAATAATCATGTCAGTGGCATACAGAAACTTTAAAAAATATAATGTTTCGCATTTATTCACACAGTCTTAAGACCCAAACCTGACGCGCATAAAATACTCCACAGAAGTTTGCATTACCTGAAGTGCTTTAAGTTATCTGTAAGGGATGGCTGAGTTCTTGCTAGCTGGCCAAGTTCACACAACAATCTTCTTTTGCACGAATTCTTCATGGGGTCATTTGTTCCGTGCGCTAGATCATTTGAGCTAATACTGTAAAAAAGAAAATCATTTGTTTGGCGCTGTTAAACTATAATAACTTACATATGATTCTATAAATTATTTAATATTACAGTTATATTTGCTACAAATATATACTTATGTAACCATACGACTGTCCAAATTGTAATTAGGTTATGCACGTTTATTTGTAGAATTTAACTGATAATGTAAGAAGTGGAAATTAACTCGAAGATTAAAAGTTGAAGAATTTTTTTGGTGGTAGTAAATAAGTATTCAATATCTCAAGCAGTAGTATATGCAATAAAGGAGGAAAAGCGATAAATATAAAAAACCTGCTTGTCTTATAATTACATCAGTTTAATATACACGATTGATGAAAATATGCAAACATAAACAAAATTCACAAAAATTTTATGTTTTTAAAACCTAGATGGCAGTGAATACACTGGTATAACTAGGCTGTATGAAGTTTTTAAATTAAATCGAAATATATATTACTTTATACATGTATATTAAACTAAAATTTCAAATTTGCACCAGGCTTTCTTTAAAGGTTCTGAAATAACATCGACTGTCGTCATTATGAATTCCTAAAATACAATCTGAAAACAGGTGGTAGTATTCGAAATAGTGAATAACTATTAGGCCTATACAAACTACGATTGCAACATAAAAATGTATTTTGACAAACACCACTTACTCAGGACAGACTGTTAAACTAGGAATGATACATTAATTACACTATTATGGAAAATGTCATACACATGCGTTCTTTCTGCGTCATCTTCTGTGATAGGTCCGAATACACCCAGCTGGATTATGTATGTTCTGCTCGCGATTAGCCGTGTGTACGGTATGTAATTCCTTCTTCATACACTGCGACTTCTTTGAGTGTGAGTATGAGACGGATGACGAAAACCTCAACAAACCCAGGATGTATTAGTGTAATTTAGTGTAACACGGTAAAAAAAATCTACAAACTTTTTCATGATAGGTGTTATTATCGGCAAAACAACCGCAACATAGTAAAACTGTGGCTTTCATAATTTATGCATCTATGTGTTTAAAGAGAGTAAATTAATTGTTAAAATATTTTGTGAATTTTAATTTTGGTAACGATAACTGAAATACTTGTATATGGTTGTCATAAAGATGTATAGCAAAATACTTAATTATGTGAAACTAAAACAAGTTTTGTTGAATGAATTTTAGTAATAATCAGAATTTATTTACTAAGAAGTTATTTATTTTGGACTATTAAAGTAACAATTTAGCAATCTTCCAAAAGAGATAGAGCAAAATTAGTATAAGTAGTAGCGGATACAGCTCTAGGTTTTGGGAAAAGGTGGGCGGGAAATCATTCCTAAAAAGCAGCTATGCCCAACCCCGAGTCAAATAAAGGGGGTTCGGAGGCACTCCCCCGAAAATAATATTAGTTTTTAAGGTGTAAAACGGTGCTATTTAAGGAATTTCCTAAAAAAAGGAATGCACCACCTTAAAATTTTGTAAAATTTTACAGAAAAAATGTACATTGAAGGTCAAAAGGGGATTGGGGCCCTGGCTCCATGACCCACTCCCTTCCTAGATCCGCGCCTATGTATAAGTAGAAAGAAGTTACAGAATTCTGTACCCCAGTAACAACTTTTGGTTGGAGTCTTACTAATTTCCTACATTTGCCCAACGTCGTTGGATTGTTGAAATTGTGTATGTAACATATGCAATGCCAAACCACTTACTGACGTTGCGCCAACCTTTCTCTAGAAAATACACACAAAATTGACTCTACGAAAGTTAAATTAAGCATGATATTCATAATAATTTTATTTTCAGAGTTCTTGTGGGTAACACAAATTATTAAAATCAATAAATATATTTCTACCAGAAACGAAGTAGAATCGAATTATAGTCATAAATTATGTTAGGAGTCCTTGCCACTAGAAGTCCGTCGCCTTACCAACTGCTCTACGCTACCACTTGTTTAACAATAATATATTAAACCCAAATACGTATTTTATAGTTGAACTTGCAGAAACAAAGTAAAATGTATCTTGTGCGAATGATTTGTGTACTAGCAATGTCAATGTTCAGACAACCTACATACTATATCTTTTCAGTGGTTAACCAACTGTGGGTTACGCAGCAAAGATGCATACCTATTGCCAACGGTGTGTTTACCAACTCGTACCTAACGATTGACCGATAAATTAAATTTTACAAAAACAATCTCTTTAATGTTGTCTTACATTTTCTAATCTAATGGAGTTGTATTTAGAAAGAAACACCATTTGTGTCACTGGGGAGGGGGGGAGGTGTCTGTTTACAAACTTGTAGCCAACGTCAGCCAAATTACAAACAAAATACTTTCCATGGTTGGCATAATGTGGGTTATAAAACGTAGGGCAAAATTGACTGATAACAACCTTCACCTAACCGTTCAATTTTCAACAACTTGCCAACATGTAACCAACATATATATTTTAAAGAATGCAGAATTTGTATAAACACCATCAGTATCAATTGTTGAATACAAGAATCATTTGTGTTGTTCTTGATGTAGTATTCGGAAGTTTTGATAAACATATGTGTCGTTCGAGCAACATTGGTTCAATGTAAAATTATAGTCCTAACATCAACGGTATGATTGTCAACTTGCTACCAACTCTCAGCCAACCTACATGCAAAGTAATTTCTGTGTTGGCTTAATGTGGGCTATGCAACGTTGGGCAAATATAATGAAATGAACCAATATCAAACCGTTGGATTTTCAACATTTTTCCAACACGTAAACAACATTATATATTTCATATAATGCAGAATTTTTATTTATACCATCATTGTCATACTTTCATAAATACAAGGAGCATTGGTGTCAATGTATTTCGAATTTTTTTTATGAAAATATACTGTTTGAGCAATGTTGGTTCAATGTAAAATTATATATCTAACACCAAGAGTATGATTACCAACTTGTTACCAACGCTCAGCAAACCTATACATAAGATATTTTTTATGGTTGGCATAATGTAGGTTACGCAACGTTGGGCCAACATACTGAAAATAACCTATTATTCAACAGTTGGATTTCCGACATTGTTCCAACGTACAACCAACAGAACAAAAATTAAATAGTATAAGTTTTTTAAACTAAGTAATCTTATGATGTTATAAACTTTAATGCTTGGTTATGTTGTATTTTAAAAAGGTGATTTTGAACGCTTTGTATAAAATGTTTGTTTTGCAACGTCGGCCAAATGTAATTATACACACTAAGCCCCAACACCATGTTTACCAACTTGTTGCAAACATTCACCCCACAAAATTTAAATAACAAAATTTTGGTTTTCGAGTATATTAAGATATTTTGTACTTCAACGTAACTATTTTCAGAATGCTGCTAATATACATTTTTGAAAATATTTTCTGGCATTATACAACACCCCAACGTTATATTTAAGTGTGTTTTGCTACACAACGTAATGTCAACGGTTCCAATCAATTTTCAACGTTGGCCCAACGTTGGTTGTTACTGGGGTGATTACTTACGAGGAATGCATCATTAAAACCTTAAAGCGCAATAAATCATACCGAATCTAATCGGGGTTTTTGTTTATCAGACTGTAAATATATTAAATAGACAGTCTAAATTATCTTGTTTACATAAATAAGTAGCGAGAAGACACAACTAAACTGAAAATAATACAATAACAGGGCTTCAAAAGTGTTCTCTATGCATGCATTGAAAATGTTACGAGAAAATTCGCAGTTTCTTTGTTACATCACTGCTAATACCACCAATGTAATTGAAAAAAAGGATGATTAATATTTGGACATAATTTATTAAAGTTTTAAGTGTATCGTGTACTGCAATTATCATTGTATGAAACGTGATACAAACACTCTTATAAATTGAAATTATGACAATGACATTTTGGATTTTACGTAAATCGGTAGTTGATAATATCAATAATAGCTCACGAAATCTAAGAAATACCTAGAATTTACATCAGCAAGTATAAAATTTATTTGTAATGGGCAAATTTTAAGCGTTCACGCTTTTTCTTTTAGAGCATGTTAATTTATTGAAACATTAAGAATTTCAGAAGAAAATAGGAATTAAGGACTACTCTGTTTATCTTTCGCAAGTTATTTTTGTGCTATTATTGAATAATATGTATTTAAGGTTTGTTTATGTGTTTAGGCACTTATTACACAAAACATAAGTGTTTTCAATATATTCCCAGAAATGCACTAAATTGATAATAACAAATTATAGCCTGGTTGCCTATTATGTGTACGGAATTCATTGGTTAATATATATATATATATATATATATACATAAAAAAGTTATAGACAGTAATTTAAAAACGTATTATATACACCATCTTTACAGCGGGTTTGCTATTCCCCCCCCCCAAAGTTTAGAGAATGATTGGTCATAGTAATTTTTGTTATCATAAATGGTAAGATTTTCGTGCTGAGTAAGCTATTCTCGAAAAGCAATTACTAGTGACATGCATACTACCATACCAAACAAGGAGCTGCATTGTTAAACCACTGAAATTGTTTTCGAGTAGACCTGTATTAGATTCCAATCCGTTCGTCCTGATTTCGGCTTTCCGTGTTTTTCCCAAAATTACTCTAGGTAAATTCTGGGGAGTCTAAGTACAGATATCGGCGCTACCCCGTCTCTTAAATATTTTTTAAATCATTTGTTTTGTCTCTAATGACCTTGCTGACGAGACGATACGCCCTTTTACCTAATAACATTCCTATTACACTTGCACTCTTGGGCTAGCACATTGCATGAAACTTTAACACTTGTCGGTATTGTTCAATTACCAGTAGCGGATGTGTTCGCCTGATAAATACGTAAATAAACCGTTTATCGTAAGTTGTGGTAAGGAGTTGGTGTACTTTATAAGATAAATTTTTAACAGCTACTTAAATTTTTGTTTTTATTATTTTACGATTACAATATAATTCGTCAACAAAATATGTTTATGTAAATTTTTATAAATCACGACTTTTTTAATGAAACAAATTTTTGTAAAATTTTAGCAACAATGTTTATAATTAACTTTTTGAGTATGTGAAACATCGTATGCATACCAATTTCATCGTAATATAAACTGTGTTGCAATTTATTTAGTGTTGTACAATAATTTATGCTTTATCGTTTAATTTGAATTTTTTTCTTGAGTGGCTCCGCGTGATTTACATTTATGTAATTCATGTGCTATAGAAAATTCACACTATCATAGTTTTCAGATACATACTGGGGTGGTGCGTTCTTGACGCATTTTGTGGACGTTAATTACTGACGCAATTAGCTAAAATGAATATAATTTATTCATACAAGCGTGTAAGATAATATTACTGAGAAAAATTATGACACGAATTGGAACTTCCGTAAAGTGATGTCACACTGCGCCCCCATGGGTCACTTTGAATCACTAGGTCAATTTTATGCCATATGATAATTCTGTTCCGTATGAAAAGTCAAAGTAAAGTAGGCTATTGTTTATTATTAGGCATAGTAACCCCTATATATATACATGCAATTTCGTATGAATACGCCAGTGAAACTGTTTAAATTCGGAACATTTAGAATCCCTTCAGGCCCTTACCTTTCCATGACGCGCGTGATGAGATCAACATCCACAGAACGGCCTTTGCGATCTGGAAAGTCGTGGCCATAGTGATGCAATGGCGGTGCTGGACACGTGCATTTGGGATTTCCGTAGTAGAAGAAAAACCCCGCACCCAAAGCGATCAGAACTGCTACAAAAACCACCTTTGCTTTGATCGTCAGTAGAGCCAGATAGTGCCAGAAGTGATCTTGATGATGGCCAACATGGTGGTTTTCTGTAAAAGAATAAAAAATTCTCAACATTTTTTTTCAAAACACCTAGAAATTATTATTAAATGTATAAACAGTTACATTCCTTTCAATAATTAGACCCATTATACTTAAACGACGATTTCGGTATTATTTTCAAGAAAAATAAAGTTAAGTATTATTTTTTAAGCGACCCACCATTTGGAAATACGACAAAAGCAGTATAAGTATTTATTCTGCTAATCTAAAACGGAATGTATAAGCAGTAGACTTAAAAAGATTCAAATAAGCAATTTTACGTAAAATTATTGGTTGTTTAAAGTTCGTCGGTTACTGATTACGATAAATTCATTTGATGTAATCCTGAGCGATCGAGAACAAGGCGAAAATAGTAAATTATATTATAATTAACATCACGGAAACCGTAAACAAATTTAAATAAACCTAAATTCGAAAGTAACGCGTGTAATTATTTTTATAATTTTTAATCCTGCATACAATTGTTGAAAAACTGAATTTAACATTTTATTGTATATTAATTGTTTTTGAAAATATGTACAACTATCTATAGTTAGCCATTTAAAATACTTAAAATTGTATCGACAAATTATTTACCATCTCACTATAGGGTGCTACAACACAACTGAACTAGTAAAATATGAACATGTTTTATTTTAAAAATAAATGTTCTGTGTAAAATATACACGTACTATACGGTATAGTATAGTCTATACCTGATGTTACAAATTATCTATAATAGTATGCAAGAATACTTAAAATTAAAAAACTACATTCGCTTTATTTACACCTATACAATATATCTCACACACACACGCGCGCCCACACACCCACACACCCACCAAAACTCACAAGCGCGCGCACACACACGCACATAACTTACCACACCGCGAGAGACACACCGACAGGAAGGTGATCTCATAAGCCTGCTTTTCCCTTCAGAAAGTACGCAACAAATTTTAAGTCTCATAATTCGTACTAGCAAATGATACGTAAAAGACGAACAACTCGGACTGCGTAAAATTATGTTTGGTTCTTGGTAAATAATCTACAATACTCGAAAATATGATTTGTTTTAGAAAATGAAAAATAATGTTGTATGTACGAGAGTGTGAATGTGAAGATAACTGTACATATTCTTTATAAACAACTAATTACGTTTGTAAAATACACAGTGAGAGAAGTCAAATGAATTTTAATGAGAAACTTTATTTATTTTATCGTTTATCAAAATTAATCTATTGGAAGAATAATGATAACAGAAATTCTCATTTTATAAAACATTGAAACCAAGAAAATTAGGAAATACCCATACAAATATACAAAATTCTTTCATTTAACATGTCTAGAACGTCAAATACGAAATTTTGAAATTGAATTATTTGCAGAATAAAGCACCCGTGAATGAGACTGATGAATTACATAACTTGAGTATAAACATATATGAACTTGCCGTGTAAAACAGAAGTAAAAAAAGTAGGTAAATATGCTTTTTACATAAACTATGTGCTTCAAATATCAAATATACATGCATTAGTGCTTAATTCATTGTACTGGCAAAGAAAAAAATTTAAACCAATATTCTAATACGTGATATTCTAATTAAAAAAAAAAAAGGTTTAGTTTGTATGAGAAAACTTGTGATAATTTTGGTGCTGAAGAATATTACTTTGTTTAGGCTTACTTTGAATATTATAAGTACAGGCGTCCAATCATAATATCGCTCTGTACGTATAATTATCTCACATCCAACATATTCGTCATTTTAATGTATACCTCATAGAGATCGCAATAAATATGTGTGCTCGACACGAATTATGCGAGAATAACAATTTTACGTTCACAGCCTGGAATTAAATATTTATAACGTTATTACATTTTGTAGAGCAATGGAAGAATTGCAAAGTAACCAAATTCAAGACACAACAAATGAAAACCATAAGTTTAGAAACGACACACTTTTGTCATTTAGCGTTTGCTACATTAAGATAAATAAGTTAAAAATAAGTATATTTAAGTCCAGGCATTTTTTATTCAACGAAGAATTGACTGTCATAAGAAACAAAGTTTTCAACAAAACTAAATTGTTTAGAATTATAAATGTTGTATTTATATCATAGAGTGTAAAGAGAGGGCACATTAAAAACTTCCTCGTTTCTATCTTACTAAATTACACTGCAAATATGTTTGTAACATTTACTTAAAATACGACAAAACGCTGAACAGCAGTTTCGGTTGTAAATGAACATATTTTTAATGTTATTATATTTCTGTTTTTAAGGGAGCTAGAGAAAAGTTTTCATTGATGCTGAATTCCCTTAACCAGTAACTAAGTAGCCGGAAACCTTTCCATCTAAACATACTAACTATGCACGCGTGGTAAGTTATTAAATTAAATGAGTGTCATCAAATCATTTTTAGAATGAAGGAAGTTTTGTCAGATACTATCTGTCTCAGCATGCATTGTAATGCCCATTACATTTTTTGATTTCCACGTTTTGTCTCTCTAACCTGGTTTGTCTCCTCCCAAATATGTATAGAAACCTTCGCGGGCACTTGTGCACAACTCACCAATTTTTGTTGAATTTTTTGGGTACCCCATTCTGCACAACTGACACTCCCACTCGAACAATTCTCTTAAGGGGAAGTGTTAGACAATTTTAGTTGTATTTTCAAATTTTCAGGCATAACGTTTATTCATATTATATTATTATAATTTTCTCTTCGACAAAGCATAGGGTATATTCTTGGTAAACTGCTTGACGTAAATAATAATTGATTATTTAATTAACTTTTTCATGCTGAATCATTGCAAGGGAATTATAGGTTAACTTCAAGAATTTCCTTGCAATGATTCTGCCTACCTTGGAGCCTTGGTTCGAGCAAGTAGAAGAATTTACATGTCACATTTAATTCAATGTATCTCAGTACCTGTTGAACCTACAAATATGCCACCAGTGGATGTTAAATTCATCTAAGCATGGCCCACATCTTTCAGGCAGTTATCTTAATACCCTGAAAACTGCGAGCAAATAAATAATTCCATTCTAAAAAAAACTCGAAACTACATACTTATAAACTTTACAAACTTTTACCTACATTTTTTCAACACAGAAAATGGTTTTCGTCTGAAAGCTACGACGTTAAATATGTCATAGCCCCTTAGAATACTACACATTTTACATGTAAATACTTATCTTTGACCGTAAGATGATTGAGCATGAGTTTCTATTTTTAAAGTGATCGTAAAGTTCACGTTAAATTTATTAACGCATTTTATGTTGCATCATGTGTATTTAAATTATTAGAAATACATTTTTCAAAAATTACGTTCTCTATAATACATGTCTTACAGCAACAACAAAAAGAAAACTGTTCGTTTGTTCGCTATGGAAATTAAACAGATGTAATGTAATGTCTTGAGGTATATGGAACCAAATTTGCAATTATTTTCCCGTGAAGACCGTAAAATTATTTTAACGTAGTCTTGTAACAAAAAAAAAAAAACATCGTTTCACTTTAGGCAGTAATTGACAGGTCAAATCATTACCTCAAGCCATTATGTAAAGCTTTTCTTTTCACGGTCTTCCTAATTGATTAATATATTACAAAAACACAGGTTCTGTATCGGACGTTATGTTCGGAAAGTATGCGAGAACTTCCAAATTCCTCACAAATGCCTCATGAACGCAGTTGCAGCTACCAAGTTCTTTAACAGGGTAGGCCGTAGTTCCTAGTCAGTTTTCACCTCACATAAGAGCCCTGTACATCAGGCGTTAAATGCCGCCTTTGAGATACCGTGAAATGTGAATACTTTGACTACACGGGTAACGTAAAATATTCAATGTTGAGCCAATTGTTGTAGAAATAGCCAAATGTATCGGAATGAACAATACTCAAGAATTTAAATACTAACTACACTTTATAAATTTCTTCAACACATGGTGTCAAAACAAATATCATGAGTCAGTCAGTGTTACCCTTGCAGTCAAAGTATACGCACTTGAAGGATAAGGAACAGGCAAACGATGAAAGCTAGTGCATCAACAACCGAGTGCAGTGTTTTGGTCGTTGGCATTTTACTGTGCGATCTTAAGTGGCGAAAGTACTATTTTATTTACGAAAAGTGCTTAGTAAAGTCCAGCACGTGCTTCTCTATTTTTCTTTTACGCTTCCATTTGGTATTTTTTTACGATACAACTGTTTGAATTGGCCGTTTTTAAGAAATTTTGTGGTGCCCCGAAACCATGTTTCTAGGCATGATATCTAAGAAAACAATATCAAAGAATCGTAGTTTTAAATGTTTTATTTTCGTAGAGACAGATATGAAACACACGTTTAATAGCATTTCGTAAGAAAAAAAAAAAACAATTCACTAACACGCTGCAACAATGTTCATGAGCCAACTGTGTAGGAATTGCGTAATTTAATGTTTGTAGAACAAAAATTTTTTGCTGTATAGACATAACTTGTGATACGTTTTCTACTTGTAACAATTATTAAGTTCTCATAGTTTTCCTACTGTGCCAGAATTTGTATGTTACGCGAACATAAGGCATAACAAATAACAAGAGACTTACTCAAATGAAATAATTTCCACTGAAAAAAGTTAGTACGGGCCATATGCTTGCAGATATAAAAACATACACTGAAATTCCATTGCACTTTAAAAAATAAATTTGTAAATGATGACAATTTACTTCATTTCCAAAAGGACTTTGATGTGTGTTTTTAAGTCTAGTAGCAAATGGCCCATATTACTATTTTTATGTAAATTTTTTCATTTGAGTAAGACATTGGTTTTTGTTATTACCATGTTCCCTAACTTGTAAATGCTGAAACTGACATGTCGCTATGGGAAAACTATGAGAGCTAAAAATGTTTACAATCGGAAAACAAATATCGAAAAACTGTTTCACAGTTCTGTTAAAACAATTTATACTATGTTAGCTAATTTTTTTCAAAATAAAATACGCAGTGGTTTAAGTTAATTAAGCAATTATACAAATTCTCATTAATGAACTAATTAGCTAAATCTATAAACCATTTTATCGAGAAAAATTAGGCTACATATTAAACACAAAATTTTTACACAACTATGAAACTATCCGCTCTAGTTTAGGAATAAAATAATAATTATCAAGATAGCATTAGAAAAGATGGACCATGTCAGTGCCTTCACATTGAATGGTATATTATTCAGCGCTAGAAGCATCAGTTCAGAATTGTAGATTTCCGGAAGACAATTTGCAAAAATCAAAAAACTACAATCCTAGACAATAGTTTTTGCCAACTTCCTGAGCAAAAATTCTTCTCGAGTAACATATTTCTAAGGAAAAATCTCTGACGCCTATATCTCGTACATTTGATTGCGGCCCAAGAGATCACGGTTAACAAACGCGTCATTCGGCTTGAACGTTTGTTTATAAATTTGGCAAATATAATTATCAAGGATTGCTGTTTCGTACTTTTTCCATACTGACTTTCAAAAAGTGTAGATCTGAGTTGAAGAATTAAGCGCTTATTTATATACCACGCCCTCGTAACACCGACACCTCCTCAGGCGGGCATCACTTACTGTGGCCGCTGACTTTCTTCATGAGTGACGTGAAGCCATAGTCGTCGTCGTCATCTTCGTCGTCGCCTGCCAGTAGGTCGTCGTAGTCTTCACCGTCGTCCTTCTTGGCGGGGCTGACGTCGGCCAGCACTACGACCACCAGTGCCGCGACCAGAACTACCTCCAACACGCGAGCTACGTACATGGCGGGAGACATGCTAGTGATACTGCACGACTGCCGGACATAAGCTCCACTTATATCTCCCCCGTGCGCCGGCCAGTGTCAACATAGCTTTCACTGCGTATCCCCAGCACCGTCGCTCGAACCACGAGAAAACAGGGCGTGCGCCAGGAGACAGAGGTGGCAGAAATGTTGTATTTACTTATCTATTGACTACGTTATCAAGTCTCGGAAACACTGACCCTTGAAGCTTTCCCACCGAGCTAGGGGGCTCAGCGGTAACCCGCTGAACCTTGGTTCGATTGTCTACTCCAACCATACTGACGTCTGATTTCGAGTGGTTTTCAGACATCGCTCCAGGTGAATGCTTGGTTCCTTAATGAGGTAGTTTCCAAGATTTTTTTATTTTTTGTTTGCTCACATATAACTAATTTTTGTGACTTAATTTTGAAATTCAGAACCGAAAGTGATATAAAGCATTATTTAAAAGAATTTCTTAATCTTAATTGTGCTGTTATCTTTATTTACTGATGTAAGAATGAAATCAGTAAGTAAATAATCTCTAATTATGACTACACAGAGCAAAATACTAAAGATATGTAAACAAATGTGATCTTATAATAACTGTTGACACATTCACTATTTTCTAAACTTCTTTCTTTATTAATATCTAATTTAGCTTTACGTTTTGAATAAATTTAACTAAAAATTAGATTTTAAGGAATCTTCCTCCTTAAGAGCACGTGGTAAATAATTAAGGCCTGGAATATTTCGCGGATTCAATGACCTGCATGTTAGAAAGCGCTGTCCTGTGCATATTCAAGCCCCGACCATTTGTCCACTAGCTGATACTCACTGGAACAACATACAGTGACGAATAGACGGGGCTTGAATACGCCTAAGTCAATGAATTCTAGCCTGTAGGCCATTGAATCCGCGAAACTTTCCGGCCCTTAGAAATAACTACGAAACAAGAAACCTAGATAATAATATTTGCAAATTTTATAAGCAAACCTTTTGTACAAAATGATGCAGCTGTCAAGCGTAATCCGTTCCGTAGCGATTAATGTACGAGATTTATGCGTCAGCGATTGTTATTCAGAAATGCGTCACTCGAGAAAACTTTTTTTGTTCAGATAGTTAATAAAACGTATTGCCTAAGGTTACGGTTTTTTTTTTTGTTTTTCCAAATTGACTTGGAGAAACCTAAAATTTCAAAGTGATATTCTGAGCGATGACCTAGCGAGTTGGCGCTAGGATAACACCATAGACTCGCATTCAGGATGACCCGAGGTCAATTCCCGGCTCCAGTAATCCTGATTTCTGTTTACCATGGTTTCCCGAAATCGTTCTGGGCAATTTCTGGGATGATTACTTAACGATAGCCATGGCAGTATCCTCTCCCAGCTCCTGTGATTGTACCTAGTCGTGTGTCTCCGTCTCTTACCTAACCTTTCAGCGCTGAATTATATACCACCCTCTAAAGGTGACCGCCGAGCGGTGGGTAGATCTTCGGCCGTTATAATATTTTTCGAAAACTGCTGAGTGGGCTTAAGTTACTCTTTGCTTGGGAATAGTACTCAAGTGACGTTACACACTTGTGTACCTACTCATTCGAGGTCCTTCGAATCTCTCAAGTTTATTTTAATGCTGGAGAACAGGCGAAAATGGGTGTTTTTGTAATCATTCATTGGTATCAAAATCTTTGCGCAGACTCATTTAAAATGTATAGGCGTGTACAGCGCACTTATATGTAAAGGCACGTGTATTTCGCGTAATAATCTGGCAACAGCGTAGACATCTCTGACCTATATACACAATGGCCAAAGTCAAATATCTATTGGCTTCTGACCGTATCACGTATTACCACCACGACTTGTTTCCTTATTTATCACTGCATTGCAGTCGTCGAAGAAGTGTTAAAACAGGGTGTCGTCTAATTACAGGAGGAGAAGCGAAGTATACATTATTGGAATTCAACCTGACCTAGAACCAATACGCGAAATAATCTTGCCTCTACTTATATGTAGAGGCCAGAAAAATTCGCGGATTCGCTGACCTGTACGCTAGCCTGCAAGAACATATGTGATATCGTGCAGACAGCAAGTTTTTATTAGCTGCTCGCTGACATAGTTAAATGGGCCTGTATTCAGTCACAGTTGTATTATTGGCTCAGCTACTTCCAGGAAGTATCGAGTAAGTCAACGGCCAATTGAGAACGTGATACAGACCTATAGTAGCTGGAACTCTAACTTGTGCCGAAAAGAAAACGCAATTTTTTCAGGTCCCTAGTAATGAGTCGTAAACGTCAAAATTTACACTTTACGGTTTTATAAACGCCACTGAACCAACTGGCATACCAAACCGAAAAAAAATTACAGTGTATAAAAATGTTGCAGGCTATGATTTATCATATATAAAAGCTATTAATATTTTCTTTGTATTTAATAAAAATGCTGAATTTTAAAATGAAAATTAAAAAATTTCAACAATATATTTTAAAAATACAAATTAGTTTTTTGTTTGTATACGTGTCAAATCATAGCCTACAACATTCTTATACCTAAGCAGTGAATTTTTTCGGTTTGGTATGTTAGTTGGTTACAGTGGCGAACATAAAACCGTAAAGTGTAAATTTTGACGTTTACAACTCATTACGCAAAAACTATGAGAGGTACACAAATTTCCTTAGAGGAACATTTAATCACAATTTATAAAGTAAGAAAAAAATATCTGGTACAAATATAAAAATAAATAAAAGACCTTGAAAAGTGAGGTGAACCGCGCCCTTCCACAAATGCCATGACTCCTTCCTTTTCTGGTTCCTGTCAGTCGGACAAGTTGTGTCACCGTCTTAAACGACTTCGCTGTCGACGATACGTAAAACATTCTTACCTAAAAGTGGCCGCCGGTGTGCTCGCGTTTTTTGATGCGTGTTCCGTGGCAGCGGCAATAACGACACAGCACGCGTATGACGTCTGACTCTGGGGGCCTATGCTCGAGTTTTCAGTCGCATGCGAGTACGAAGCCGAATGATGTTTAGCCGAACAGAACACAGTGTTGGTATGCTGTAACCATTCGAGTCGATTTGGAGCGTTCGGAATGGAAGTCGAGCGGTTCAAACCGAGTGTGTGCACAAAATCATTTTGCGTACTGCTGTTTTACTTCTCAGAGAGTTTTGTATTTATGGATCTAAAATTAAATCGAAAATTCATTCAATGTAATATAACGAAAACTAGTTTATCAAGCAGTTGTGGATCTGCTTTATGTTTTAGTTAGTCATCAGCATTTATATAATGTTATAAAGACCTAGCTAGAAAGTTTATTTAGGTAAGATATAAATGTAATATTTATATAATATGCATAAAATGCAGCAAAATTTTCGCAAGATTCCAGGGCTAGGTAAATTGTAATTATGTTCAACATAAGATATTTACAAAATATTTAAATATCCTGGATTTGATTTTAGAAAATTCTTAATTCCAAAGCATAGTATTAAGTGAATATAAAAATTTAAACTATGAAATATTGTAGCCTGACGTAAATAACATTCTAACTAATTATAATTTTTAAATTAAAACATTTTTCAAATGATGTGTCAAAATAATTTCACATTTTAAAACGATGTACATTGTAATGTTGTGGTAAAAGTTTTAGATAAAATTTACTACACTTTCCTGGAGTTAATTAATAATTATGTGAATATATGACTTTTTAATCTCGCCATATATATATATATTTTTTTTTTTTTCAAAACAAGTGTCTTGGAACGTTTAAAGTAAGGATTTAATAGCTTACCAAGTACGTAACTCAAGTAGTTATTTATACATAGGCCGATAGTTTTCGCGAAAGACTTTCGTGCTACTCTCTTTCAAATTCCCACGTGTATGTCAGTACCTCAGCTTCGTGTTTATTGGCTGCGTGTCTTTGTGTAGAGGCGTCACTTACTCGACTGTACCAATCAGAATAAGTTTACTGCTACACCACACGTCTGTGATTAGCTGGTAGAACGCCAAAACGCTGAGAGTTATAAACAGCCAATCACTGACCACGAAGCAAAACTGAAGGTGTGCACATATGTCATTGAACCAAGTTGGTTCAAACATCGCACTTATAAATACAGTCATATACTGACAACATTTACTTAAGGCATTTTGTACATCATATAGTTAATCACACTAATGTCGATGCATCTGAGTTTCAGAATATTTTGTAACACTACTCTTATTTGTTCCGAAAGGTAACTTTTATTAATTCTTATGTTTTAAATGTATTTTAAAACGAACAACTTAGTAATTTTTTTGAACTTAGAGTAAATGATATGCATTATTGCAAATAACACACTGCTTGTTCAGCAAATGCATTGTTCCAAAATGTGTATAGGCCTAACTATACTAAAGTTTAAAAACATATTGATTATAGGTCGACTTTCTCGAAAATCCAAAGTCGTTAATTCATTATATGTTTTGTGGTTTGAATACCTATAATTTCACACATATTAAATTTGAATGTTTATTTACAAGTATGATTAATTTTATACTTGGATTTTGTTTGTGAAATTTTCTTCAGAAAAATTCTTGACAAGGCACGTTGATTTTCGAGAACCAGTATTCAGACTAAATGCTTTTAAGTCTTTCAAGTATACCGTTACAAAATTCGAACAGATGAGCGTTCACTGACAGCGCTGGTGCATATCTTATAATTTATTATAGTAGCGCGCTGTGGACTAATTCACGAATACTCTTGTGGTTTGAACTTATATTAATTACTTGTGTTTAAGTGAGTAGCAATGCCTGAATACGATATAACATCAGTGACGAGTTGGTTGTCTGCAAACATCTCCCATGTCGGAGGGGCTTCACACATGAAAGATGACTTGTAGAATAAAAGCTACGTACGGCACAGTAGCATGTGCAGTATGTGAAAAACAGCTGCTGAAGGGGTGCTTTCACCGAAAAATGTAATTGTTTTATAATTTTTTTATTTTTGATCGATACATGGTTATTTCGTAGACACGCAATGTGACTACTTTTACTGTAATTAATATTGTTTAGTTTCATAAGTTTTCGTGTGATGGCATGCCAAGTCCAAATTTAATAAAGAAGTCTTAAACTAATGTGAAAAAGAACTGACTTACCGAAAAGAAACCATTCACACTGAAAAAGTCATGGTCTACGTCAAGATATGTATGAAAATCACATTACATATTTTTTTGTATATTTTTTTAAGTTTGAGAAAATTGGCAATTTTTTATTTTAAGTTCAGTTTTTTATAAAAACACAAAAGAAAGTTAAACGCTTATTTTTAATATCTTGGCGTTGCCGATGACGCTGTTCTTCAGTGTGAATTTTTTCATTTAGTAAGTCAGATGTTATCCTTTCAATTAAAAAACTGTTTTAAGCAAATTTGGACTTTTATATACCATTACACAAAAACTGTAAAAGCAAGAAAATTTTCATTACAGTAAGAACAGTCACAATAATAATTTCTTTTTCAAAATGTACGATATATCTTAAGAATATAACATTATTAAAACAATTAAAAATGTCTGTTAACTTTCCCTTTAACGTCTCAATATTGTATCACTTTACACCACATCAAAGAGCTAACCTAACGTTACTGCGATTTTATTCATAACAGAAGACTTCAATAAATTCAAAATCTGATTACAATACACTATGATTTGACATCTCAGTTGTCTATTTAAAAATAGACAATCTTATTTCTTTAGTAACTATATTTATTGCTGACATATTTCCAACCACATATCGCGCACTGTAAAGACGTCATATTACTGTACCTACATAAAAAAATTATTTTCTATCCGCAAACTGTTGTTTCCATTCATATTTCTTCGTAGTTATCATATCTGCTACTAACAGAGCCAATTTTTTAAGACTCAAAATACATATCTGATACAGTTATCCAGATAATAGCATGAGGAGAAATTAAAAGTAGTAATTTAATTCAAATTCAATGAACT
Organism: Medauroidea extradentata; assembly: GCA_003012365.1. Lineage (NCBI taxonomy): Eukaryota > Metazoa > Arthropoda > Insecta > Phasmatodea > Phasmatidae > Medauroidea > Medauroidea extradentata. Next base: position 34,128 of record PNEQ01112328.1, read on the forward strand.
GCAGCCAACATCAAATAAAATACAGCTGGTGTAGTAGCTGCAGTTTTGTACATTTCGATCGTTTATTGACAGTAATAATATAGGCAAAAAAAAACATTTAAGAACAAGGTTAGTAATTAAAAAAAATTTCCAAATAAAGACTCGAACCCTAAACACGTTCTACATGTGCGATATATCGCACGCATTTTACCACAGAGCCATTTATTTCTTCTATATAAAAGCAACGAACGGCTTGATGTCTAAGAAACGTAGTTTTTTCCCTTGGTTTTTCATTTAGTTACTTTATGTTGTGAAGATGTATACATTTAATCACCGTTTTGCAGTTATTCGGTTTCTAGAGCAAAATAATACTCTAATATGAACGTTTGTTTCCAAAAAGTTGCGAATAATTAACATAACTACACCTTTAACTGTCGAAGTGAAGTGTTTGGATCTCGATGACTGCCATGTTTGTGTTTGCACGTCACTCGAGTCGAATGGTGAAAACGAATACGGCAGAAAACGGTATGCTCCACTTTCAAGAGCTCGTATACGGAATTAGTGTACTGAGCGAGAAGCGGCGGCCATTGAAATGACTCGGTCGTAATGCCAACAGAAAAAATGCCAAGCAAAAAATTATTTATTACAGTGATAAGAGCCACGGAATTTAAAAAAAGAAACTACAAATGAGGAACGGTATATGCGACATTAATGATGTGTTCATTGTGGCTAATTGTAACGCTTTGAAAAGCTGCTTGCTTGGAAATTTTTTTCTAATTTATTTTTTGGCGAAACCCTCCCTGAAGAAAATTTTTTAATTTCATAAATATGGATTTAATTTGCGAAACGCAAGGAACTGTAAATTTGTTAATTATTTTCGGTAACGATATAAGGTGAGCGTTTATTCCCGTTATTTACACAGGGCTAATATAGTATGTTCTTTAAATTCATACAGCTACTTTGTGTTATTTTCGGTGCTTAATGGTGAAGATCACAAGTATGACTCTTTTAATATATTATTATGTAGAAAATTCTTCCTTATGAAAAAAAAAACGAATTACCTTCAAAATAATTGTTTCCATCTTGCGCTTTGGGTAATAAATTAATTCGCATAAAATGTATTTTCTGATAAATGAAAGAAACTGTTTTTGTTGATTACACAACACAAAAAAAAACCTGACTTGGTAGATTGTGTGTTTTTACTTTTCGTAAGGTAAGGATGGGTTTACAACAATGTTCGTACAATGATAAAATCTCGCACATACGTCAACTATTACTTCCCAAATATCTCAACACATTTTATATACATAGTTGAACAGAAGTAATAAAAAATTAACTATTTTGATTTATCAAAGAGTCTGTTATGAAAACAAAGCTACTAAGTATTTTCATTTAGACCCTTTTTTTGAGAATTTTCAACAAGTCACATAAAAACGTGTTCTCTACCGTCTGTTTTTTCAACTTCTCGTATGCGGAATATCAATCCGACCGCCCACTAGCAGTCGAGTAGAAACTCGCATACGAGAGACTCTCCGAGTGCGGCAGAGGTGTTCGAGCATACCAACAGTCCATTCCGAGCAGTAAGGCGGGCGGCTCGACTGTGAATAATACTAGAGCACGTGTCTCCAGCATACCACATCCCGTACACGCAGAGCCGCATGCGAGTTCAACCACTCCACTCGCCTCGAATAGACTAGGAAGCCGAACGATTTCGAACATAGATCCCCTGGTCTCTAGTCACTAAACTGGCGGGCGGTCTTCTAGCTGACAACTCGCCTCTAGAGACGTTCAGGGGCGACCATATCATTTTGTTGCCTTCTGTTTGAGATACAGGTGTGTTGCACACGACTGTACATTTGCCAAGAGTTCCATTCCTAACAATTACTGCAAAAACATCCATTTTAGCCATTATCGGCAGCAAGAAAATGTTTGTAATGATAAATGTAGAACGTGAAATCGGTAGGAAAGAGCAATATTCTAGGATATGATAGTACTGGTCATTGTGATCTAAATAGTTCATGTGAACATAGGGTCAATATGTGACGATTATCGAGATAGCCTCGTTTGAATGAAAACTGAAAACCTGTAAACGTATCGTACTGTTTTATTTTTGTGCTTTTGTCTTCACGTTCCAGTGGCAAATAGCATTTAAAAAGCGGCGGTGATACTATTTTGTTTGCTTACATAATTACAATTTTTTTTTTTTTTTTTTTTTTCAGTTTACGAAGTTTAAAAATATTAACTTGTCTTCCTAGTTTCTGTACACGATTCATTGTGATTAAAATATATATTTGCACTTCAACGGCAGTATGTTTCGAATATCAGTTACTTAAAATTAAGGAATTCGTGTATTGTGATCTATGTCACATTTTGTTGGTTGGGCATAATCATTTTGAATCGTGTGTGGGAATGAGAACTGTAGTTTAACAATTTGTAAATAAAATAAGTCCGCAATGTTATTTTGTTTACTTAACAGCAAAATAATTTCGTTAGGATCTTCATTTTTTTTACCTAAACCTAAAATACACAGTATGCATAGTTTTCAACACAATTTCAAATATCAGTTGGTACAGTTACGCCGCCATGTTGTTATGTCCCTGTTATCTGCTGAAATTAGCTTAAGGAAGTTAAACTATCCAGTCTGAAGCTTTAAAATTAAACTTCGCCTATCCAACTTACAACATTGTAAACTGTTCACAGATTGCGTTTCGAATATATTATCAATTTAACTTCTTTTAAACTTATTTCAAGAAATTAACCTTTGATGGTGATATCCCTTGACCTTCACGTATAAACAGCTTGTCAATGTCGCTATTGGTACAAGTGCTGTGCTACTCGACTAAACGACAATTCGTGTCTGCGCAATTCCCTACTTTACGCATTCCTTCTATGTGAGATCCGACTTGTGTGTTCTTATTTTAGCGAATTTAATGTCTGATTGCATGTTTGGGTGTGCACTTGTGCACACGAGTGCTTCAAATATATTTTACATGGTTTATGTATAATCTCAAAAGTCCAATGTCCTACTTTTTTATTTGTTCTAAATAATGTTCGATTTTGCTGTAATTCATTATCTTATCCTTGGTCAAATTTCTGCAAAACTTTAATTTATAGTTAATATGTCTTTTTATGTACAAATCGTAAATGTGGATGATTTTTGGACACGTGGGGTGACTTTGGGACACCAATACGATTCTTATTTTCCATAATTGCCAACATGTCCAAAGTCACCTCCGCTTACAATACTGTATTCGATTTTTCAGTCGCATTTTCATTTTACACGTATTAACATTTTTTCAGCTTCGTTTATTGTAGGTTTTTTAAATTGCTTCTTGAGTAGTGAATATTTACTATTTAACTTAGGTGACAAAAAAAAGCTCTGCTGCGAGTATATATCGCACACATACTAGTACCAGAAAATAGTCGATCAAATTTTTGTATTATGAATCGAAACTTGATATAGCATACGTTGACTTCTTGCACACACGCACATCCAGCTTAATATATCATAAAGTGACATCCAAATTACTGGAAATATTTTGACTGTAGTAACTGAAGGCATTTTTCCGAATCTGAGTCCAAAATGTTACAGTTATCTTCGTGTAATATTCGGGCAGAGCTATAGTAATCTATAACAAACGGCTTCACACACGGGGATTTCAATACAGAGAAGAATTATAGAGATAAAATAGTAACTAAATAACAAATGTTCTACAAGTTCATACACACGTTTAATATAGAGACCACGTGGTACTAAAGTCGCGAAGGAGCAGTTGTTAATAGTTTCAATAGGTGAACTGCTCTGATCTAGAGAGGCTTATGTTGAACTCCGATTCGGGAAGATGTCTTCAATTACAATAATTGAAATACAAAGTATAGCTAGTATGTTACTGTTACTCTATACGATATTAATCAGGCTGTCTAGGCCTATGCATAAGAAGTCAAGTAAGCTACAGCGAAATTTGAATACTGAAATAATGATTTGAACAAACCGTAATATCTAAAAAGAACGATTTCCTGGTAGTGGCAATAGTACGATATCTAGTATATAGTTCTTAATTTTGCACTGTAAGGCCTTTAAATTTACTATTTATTATTCGCTACTCACTCTGTAATAAAAATAGTCAAATATATGTCACCAAGAAGAAAATTTAAATGCATGAATCATAAATAAACGGAATGGACGACTTGAAAAGAGGCGGAGCTTCAGTCAGGTGTGGGAAACAATTCCTATCTCCATGGATACCGCAGCCGAACATAACCTTCATTTGGCTGTTTGGCTTCACATGTCCCGGATGAGAAGTACGTCAAGAAAATGGATTATTTGTTTGGAATTTGCCGTTTTTTCAGGTAAACAGTAATCTTATGTATTTGCGTAACTCAACCATGAAATATAAACTAATATTTTTTACCCTTGCGTGCAAATCTATGAATGCGCAACATTTTTGCTTTCTGCAATTACCAACTCACAAATCAACATGTTTGTAAACACGCTTTGTTTCCCACAGTACTTTTCCCCTGCGGTGACGTCAGGGGGCGTGTACTTCAAGTCGTCCATTAACGATCCAGTGCTGTTTACAAAAATGAATGCGGGTCGGACGTGTGAATTATTATAAGGATCAGCGAACTATTTAAATAATTAATTAAATTCAAGTCAATGTGAGTTTAATGTATTTTACTGTTGCTTTAACCATCAATTGTTTCGCAAGAAATAAGCATAAACTGGTTTTGTTACACAGTTAATTATACTGGAACTACTATCTGAAAGATACGAACAGGATGAATGAGCATGAGAAAAACAAAGAGGACTTCAGAAGTGTGTTTCAAAGTTGATGACTCGGTCTGTACGCGATGTAGCCGAGGAGTCTGTAGTCTCACCATTATCTCCAGACCCACCCTCCAATATACCTGTCCTGTGGGGTGGCCGCATCTGCAGCGATGTAACGGTATTTCTACCCGGATCCGACGGACATTTTTTTTCCCCTCCAGGAATGTTGGGCGTGGAGATAGATTTTTTTATGTCCTTCAGTGTCTTGTCTTAGCAGGGGTGAGGTCACGGTTTCTTGTAATGCCCTAGATGGCGATGTTATGTTATTCAGACTTAAACTAGAGCATTTTACGCAGACAATTATCTGAAGTACCAGCAAGCGAACGTTTCACGACCTTTTAAATTTAAGTAATTTACACAAGTTTTGAATCAGAATAGTTCACTTTTGAATACCTAAGTGAGAACCTGGTTTGTGACTTTTAAATAAAGCCACTTGTATTTCGCGAAAACGTTACATTTCAAAACATCAACACTTAGAAGTCAGCAGTCATCGTACTCACGGCCTTCTAAACCAGAAAAGCTCTGTTTTGAAAAAAGAACATACGCTTCTTGTTTGTGACTTTTAAATAAAAACAGTTGTAATGTAGCTAGCTTGTACAAAAATCTGTTCGGTATAAACAAATACAAATGTTCCTACTCATTGAATGACGAGAAAAATTTTAATATGTTTACTTAAATATCATAATTTTTTCGTTACTTATGCTTAAACCAAATACAGATAAATTATATTACTAGAAATGCTTTATGTGTATGTATATTTTAAATACAAATTTCAGCAATTATACAAATAAATGCTTTAGAAATGACGCAGGTCTGGTGCATTATTTGAGAACAGTTTTCAATGCTGAGTGAATAAAATCATTCATTTTTTGAAGCAAGCTATTTGTAAAGTTTACTATTCATACGTTTACAGTATTATCACTAAACTGTTGCTTTTAAATGGAAGCTTTCTAATCCGATCAATTTTCGTTTAAAATATTTCAGATGCTGAAAAAAATACGTATTTATATGATTGTATAATATATAACAATCCCCTTGAATGCTATAACTTAGAAATGCATAGAGC
>PNEQ01112328.1:45000-98065 GCA_003012365.1 Medauroidea extradentata
AGGAACATGCAAATGATTAATTTGGCTCGTGCTAATGATGTTCATGTCATCACACTGCCAACTCACTGCATACACAAAATGCAACCACTTGATAAGACATTTATGGACCCTTTTAAAACGTACTACAGTGAGGAAATACGTCAGTGGCTTCGCAGTAATGACAGAAACTTGAGACCATATGCATCGTAGAACTGTTTGGATGTGTCTACCTGAAGGTGTAAAGTGGTGAAATAGCTGTCAATGTGTTTCGAGTTACAGGTGTCATCCCTCCGAACAGGCATATTTTCAATGATCACGACTAAATTCCTGCTGAATATGTTAGGCAGGAAACTATTCAAACCTTACCACAGGACTAAGGAGATGCAGTGCAACAGCATCAGGGAGGAGCAGTACCGCAACACCAGGGAGGTGCAGTGGAGCAACACCAGGGAGGTGCAGTGCAGCAACGCCTGGGAGGTGCAGTGCAGCAATGCCAGGGAGGCGCAGTATAGCAACATCAGGGAGGTGCAGAGGTTACAACAGCAGAACAATCAGAACCTGTGGCATGTTTGTAAACTAGGATTTACCACATGTTTAATAGCTATGTCTGTAGTTTATAGACTAAGTCGAGAATCTTATTTACAAAATACATTCTTTTCAGGCCAATCAACAGCCCTTGCTACATTTACGCCATTTGACATTTCAACACCTCCAAATAGATCCAAGAGAGTAAAAACATCTAAATGAGGGCGGCCTATATGTTCATCACAGATACTGACTTCTTCCCCATATAAGACTAAATTGGAACTGTCACTGAAGGGACGAGTATCTAAGAAGAATGTTCCTACAAAGAAGCGTGATGAAAAAATCGAGGCGTCAAAGAGAGTAAAGGTTTCCAAGAAGACACATTCCGTTGAATCTAATTCTTCATCTAATTCTTCCATTGAAGTCCAACTCATAAATTCAAGTGATGATGACCATCCAACAATGTAACATCAACCTGATGATACATATGCTGAATGTATTTTTTGTACTTATGAGTTTTGCAATGATGTTAAACGGGAATTATGCAGTGTGAGATGTGGACTCACGTGGAGTGTTCCGGTTGCAAAAATAATGTTTATGTTTGTGATTTTTGCAAATAGTATTTGTTTACGGCTATGTTCGTGGGGGTATTCCCTAACCCCTACATTTACATGTAGTATTGTTTATCCTTTTTTTGTTTCATTGCCTTTTTATGCAGCCACATTCTACATCCTGTTAGTAAACTAAGTTCTCTTCGCAATGATGCTGAAATCACAGTTTTTAAACCTTTACGTCATACGTAATTTGCACTATTGTAAGTGGCATTCCATACCCTCTTACTTTCCTATCTCTCTCTCTCTCTCTCTCTCTCTCTCTCTCTCTCTCTCTCTATATATATATATATATATATATATATATATATATATATATATATATAAAGACACACATTTTGTAGTTAATTGTTTTTGCATTGAAGACTTCGATAGCTTTAGATATCCTTTACATACACAAGATTGTTCAGATAAATGTCATAATAAGAGCGTGTATAAATTATAAAAACTTAATATATCCCGTGATTTTATTAAAAGCGTCTATTATGGAACTTGTATTTTTAATATTTGTAGCTTACAGTTTCGGACTTAAGTTGACTATTTGAACGAGACGTAACATTTAAACATTTTTAAGTGCTGTGAATTACAATTTGTCACGTATTGATTACGTACTGGAAAAGAATGAAGTGTGTTCTATAGTAAAAAAAGTGAAATATTTGTAACACAGAGAAATCAAAGTTCACATAGTAATAATGCTTTAGGTAAAGTTAACTTTGTACCAATTGTTCCGGAGCAATTTATAAAATTACATAAATTATTATTGGAACAAATTATAAATTGAAAACTAGAAGGGACGAAAGGCCGTGATACATGCATAAGGAAAATATTTCAAAATAACGCCTGTGTTGTATTTGTTGTAACCAAAATTCTTTTAAAATGTGACGACAGTGCAGATAGTGTTTGTGAAATCAATAAAAGCAAATGTAATGTGAAGCGTTGTTCATTGTCTTTATCCATGTGTGTTTATACCCTAACATTAACACCACAATACAGAAAATTAAAAAAAATAGTATTACAAGATGGTTTTTGTCCATATGTTGTATATTTCTAGCGTGAGGGATAATACTATTTCTTCAAATTTTACACAAAGTTAACATGAACGCAGATATAGAAGATCATCTTACTGAAGTAATTTGCAAATATTGTAACACACGTTGTATTATACAAGTTCTACACTCCCTAACTGACCAAATAAAATGCTGAGCGATCACTATCTAAGTAATACAATGGCACTACATAATAAGATAGTGATTCGACTAAGTATTTACAATGATTAACATACTTATCATCAGTTCTGTTATCACAATTCAGTTCATCATAGAATGGCAAATATACTTGAGGTATCAAAGGCATGCCCTAATGTATTTATAGTAAAATACTTCAGTATGTTATGGTTCTGTGTATTTAACCGCGAAAATAACATTGTTGAGGTGACATTCTCCTGCTGTGCCTCGCTTACGAACGCTAATAGTTCTATAAATATTAACGTTATTGTAAGAATCATTGAACATTACTGTAAAAGGTTGTGAAGCGTCTATTTTTATGGACGCATAACTACGAAACGCAAACTGAGCATTTTCGTCAGTTGTATTTATTTTCTCAACACTCACAGTAAGATGACAAGTGCTAATAAAATCATGTTTTTTGTTTTGTACAACATTAAACTGTTTTGATTTACAACACTTTTCGATAATGTAAACCCCGTCACATGGAGTGTACGTAAACTGAGTATGATGTTGTACATGTTTATCTACAACTGAAATATCATTATCACAAGGCATCATAGAATGGCCTGGCACAGGAATAGACGTACAATTTTACATTTTAATCGCCCTTTTGTGTCTAACCACGATAAAAACCTTTTGCAATCCAGCTGTTATTATGTCCGGGATGGTCTGATATTGTAATTAAAGTTTACCAACAAATATTTTAATTCAAGGTATTTATTGAGGCAATTCTCATCTAATCCTCGTTTTGATTTTATATCATCCCAAACAAAGAAGTGGCACACACCAGTTCCAGTTGTGTAAACATAAGTTGTGATTCCAGAATTTGCGTTTATGGAAGACTGGAATGCTTGATAAACGAGGCGTTGTTAAGGCATGTTGCTAAGCAAAAATTGTCACATGATAATTTGAATCACATTTTGCCCGTGTAGTCTGACGCTAATTGTTGTCTTGTCTTGTTTTAGCACGGCGTTGTTGGTAATTATGACTCACTCTCATACTGAAAGCGGCATTGACCGGCACTATAGACCTGCAGAAATTCCGTTATTATTTAATGAGATTATAGTAGACGACACTGCTAAATAAAATATTACAGGTTACACGTGGAATGCATAAATAAGTTGTCTTAGACATAAATTTTTGTTTAATAGCTTATAAGTAAACATTGTGTTACATATGAATCGTGAATACACTGCCTCCATGAATATTAGCATTCTTAAACAACAGCTAGAAATTAGAAGACATTTTTTATAATGCCATTGTTCAATACATCATATGGTTGTAGTAAATAAATCTTTCGTTTATTATGTATCCTGAAATGTATTTCTTGAATTGTATTCATACACGGAAAATCTCCGTCATGTAGACTGCTGCTCAGTGCTCGGTAAAGCGAGTTATTGGAAAAGCAAACTGGGATAGGTTGTATGCTAATGAGCTGAGTTAGTACGCTCTAGAAAGATGAAGCGAAAGTCGTTTTGACTTGTACTCAATGTATTCTCGACGTGACACTTGCTTTTCCTACTAGGCGTCAGCCAGTATGCAAACGTAGCGGGGAAAATTTGCCCTACTGGAGCTGACGACGTGATTCTTCCAGGATAACCACACGTTCTACGGTCTGGATGACCGTGTCATTTTTGATTCAAAATAAACACTACATTCACTGTGATTTGTGCACACATGTTATTTTGATATGAAAGCCTGTATGAGAAATTTTTGTATGGATGTCAATATATCACTAGAAACGACAATATATAAAAAGTTCCTTATACACGAATAGGCAAATGTCGGACATCAAAAGGGAGTATATGTTTAATTGCTTACATGGTAATTCAAAGGTGGTGTGTACAATGTAAAAAATTCTTAAATATTATTGGAAAATTTTAATTATGGTGCACTTACCATGCTTCAGTTTGTAAATAGAGTAAATTATCAGTATTGTTACTATACGAGCCTTGTATTTCTAGAACAAATTTGACTTTTTAAAATATACACAAATGTTACAATTGATCTACGGAAACCAATTTTGCTACATCTACTTTTTAACACTACTGTACATCGGTGGGCTAAATTTGGAAATGATTTTTTACAGTGTAGTATCTAGTGGAATATTTATCACTAGGCGAGACTCACCAAACCAATGTTTGTTCAAATAAAAATAAAGTAAATTTATTAAACTGATATATCGTAAGGGGAAATTTTCGTTAAAAATAACTATCAGCTTCCTCTTAAAGGGATTAAAAATTCTCTTACACAGCAGTCGTAAACGACATTACTTTACTGTAAATAGTGTTTCAGAATTTGTATTTAACAATAAATTAATGGGGTGGCGCAAAGTTACCCAGTGAGGAGGGGGGTGCAAAGTAACCTCACTTTATGGTACGTGAAAAAATAACGTCTTAATATCAAGTAAGTACATACCGATATCGCTGCATATGTGTCGTTCGAATGTATTCGTTCTGAATTCCTAAACCCTACGTTTACAAATTAGCGGTTTCGAACAACCCCTAAAGTTTATTGCTCTATAAACGGTTGCAGTTATAAATAAGTTGTTATTCTACAGCGTTTCAAACAGTAATTTCGTTTTGAATCGTGTGTGTTGGTGGTTGTTCACCCACATGAGGCGAGACCTTGGATAAAGATGCGCGAGACGTCAATATGAGCATGCGTTTGAAAACAGCATGTGCTCATTTCGAACTGTTGGGACAGTACTCTAGACACAAACATCCTGATTTAGGTGATACGTCCTACTTCATAAATTGACATGTGATTAGTCTATATCTCGCAAAGATCACCAGGATAAGTACAGAAGAACTGATTATAATTTCAGTCACAACGCTTGTGTATTCTGACTGAGCAATGCAAACGAAAAATCTTCTTTTCCATAAAAATGTTCTTGGTTACACATTTACAACAAGAAACGAAACAAATCCCTCATGTTAATGTGTATGTCAAAACCGTTGTTTATAATTATCACCAAATAGCGTTGATGATTTCAGAGCACTCTTATAACGTGGATTATTGATTCAAAACCGTGAGTAAACAGTGGAAGTTGTCTTAATTATAGATTTTCACGGATGATTAATTTTCTCATGACATAAACATTATATTCGTTCTCCTAATTGATATTATGTTTTTGGGCAGTGCACCAGCAACTAGTCCAAAATACTCCCTAATCTTAAAGCTATGCGTATTGCTAATACGTTACTAGGGAAATTGATCTCTAGCTTTTCGGGGCCTTAAGAGTGCATAGTAGATAAATAAACGCTGAAAACATAAATTGATTTCTATGCTTCTTTCGAAGCCAATATGGATAAAATACTCAATGACAATCCTAGATAATGGTATTTGCCAACTTTATGAGAAAATATTTATCCAGAATTACTAATTCGTTACGCGTGATCTCTTGCGCCGCAGTTAATTGCACGAGGTTCCGGTGTTAGAGATTGTGCCTCAGAAGTTCGTAACACTGGAAACAATTGTGTTTAAAACGTTGGCTAAAATTATTGTCTAGGGTTGCTACTGTTTAACTTTCGCAAATTGGCTTCAAGAAACCTACAGTTATCGATTAATGCGTTTAGCATTGAATTATGTACCACGCCCTATTAATGTGAAATATTTAAATATAGATCGTATTTGGCTGCAGAGGTTTAATAAACAATAACAATATTTTGTAATGTCAAAAAGAACATTTTTTTTTGGTACTTTTAAGCTCGCAATAAATATTTTTTTTTAATACAAGTTATCTTTTCTTGTAAAGCTATCTTTAAGAACAATTTCATTTTCTTTGCAGCAAAGATAACATATTCCTCACAAAGAGTGTTTGAAATACTGCAATTACTTATATCATTAAAATATTTACACATATATTTTAGTTGTAGCATAATTTTTGTTACTGCGTAATTCTAACAAAATCTTTCTCAGCGACAAAACTACTTTGCAGCGGTTAGTATTTAAACTGAGTCTATAACAATTGTGCTTGTGTAAATTAAGAGTTTTCTAAGTGTATTTACAATCTATCCAAATTTCTTGCTTCATAAGTGATCACCTAATTAAGTTTGGCCTTCAAAAAGAACTAAATATCGTGGTTAGGCTGTAACCAGGGACCCCTAATTTTCGCGAAAAGAATTTTGCCCCACATTGTTTCAGTGACTTACGTGCACACATGCAGCTCTGCTTCTTAATCTGTGATTGGACGTCTTAGCTCGGACGTGTCGTGGGGTTTTACTGGCAAATCACAGACTTGTGACGTTGTAGTAACGTTATTGTGATTGGGAAAGTCAAATGAGAGACATCGCTTCACAAAGACACGCTGCCAATAACCATGAAGTAGAACTGCAGACGTGTACATTAGTTACTGAAACAAAGAAGGGCAAAATTCTTTTCGCGGAAATCAGGAGTCAGTAGCTATAACAGGTATGGTCTATGGTGTGCTGCCAGCAAGCAACGGCTGTATCGAACAAAAAAAAACTATGCTGGTGAAAATTTTATCGCATTTAATTGAATTTTCGTTCGTCATTAAGTCACTTATGCCTGAATATGTAGCCCAATTAACTATACTACGTCGATAAATGGGTGAGAACAGTTTTTTTTGCTGATTTTAGTATTTTTATTGCGCACTATCGTTCCTTGGCCGAAATTGTGTTATCACCTACTGCATCTTGATGAATTGATAACACATTAGCTCATATAAGATATTTAGCAGTTAATCATTATTACTTACCGCTCGGAACTCATGGGAGCTGGTTTTATACATTAAGACTTATTGAAATTAGTAATGTTCAGTTACCTTGAATTCCTAATTAACTCAAGGGCGTTGGGCACCTTCAGCTCATTATTTTTTGTTTATACGAACTCCTGGTCAATCACACCCGAAAAACTAAAACACTTGCATTGATGGAAATTGTAGCTAAAATATCTGCATTGTTAGAGATTCGAACATGTCTATGAATTCCCAACGAAAAGTCCTTTGGATTTTTAAAAGAGTCAAAATCAGCTTTAAATGTATCAAAATAAAAGTGTGTATGTTGTACCAAATTTTTGTATATTCAGTTTCATAATAATAAATTTAAAAAAATTAGCATGTATGTAGTATTTCGTTTTGACCATAGTTTTAGGTCGACAAGAATTTTAGTTTTCCTAATAACTGTTACATAATAAAACTCGTGACTTACAGCTTACTTAAAAAATGCACAGAAAATAAGTTTTATTTTGTAAAATTTTAAGATTTTTGACGTTAACGCATTGACCAGAATTTCAATAAAATATAAAATATAGAGATTGAAGGAATCCAAAGTTCTTAACGGCTGATCGTCTAGGGAGACAGACACGACTAATTTTGTGTCGCTAGCCCTTTGTGCTTGTTCTCGTATTTGTTAGCTCAGCAACGTAAATCAAGGGTTTATACTCCGAGCAACCTAGAATCTCTGGGAACATTACCTTAAACAATGTGACCTGACCGGTAACAATATAACGCTTGGCCTGGTAGACGCGTCCCTAGTGCGGCGTCTCCTTACAAAGACTAATTTCAGGATTTAACATTCAAAAAGGTCTAGGTATCATTTTCGACATAAATGAGTTAGGTACATAAAAATCTGCCAAAACATAAGGTGGAAGACTTACCTAAACTGCTATCTCCTAATAATATTCATACGCGCCGTACATCAGCACAAATACATGGTCAGAGTAACATCGTTCGTTGAAAAAAAAAATATATATTGATATTCATAAGTGTTTTATATTAATTACTGTTCGATTGCTCCTATTTAATACTTTCTTTTTGTAAAAAAAGTATGTGAATGTATTTTGATAATTCCTTGCTCATTTGTTTGTCGCAGTATACTGTTTTCGTCATCATCTTGAAACTTACCTATTGGCACTTAGCCCCGTATCAATGTTAAGTCTTCAATTGCTCAAGAAACAAGGAAGTTGTGTGAAATAACTCTAGGGCCCTGAGGGAACCTAAACAGTAGAGCCACTGATATTTGGTGAAAAGAATTTTGTACGAATTTGTTTCAGAGCCTCACGTGCACATATAAAACTCTGCTTCATGGTTAGGGACCCCTGATTTTCGCGAGAAGAATTTTGCAACGACTTGTTTCAGCGTCTTACGTATACATCTGCATCTATGCTTCATGCTTAGTAATTTGATATTTTAACTCTCACACGTCTCAGGGTTCTACCTGCAAATCACATACGTGTGTTGTCGCAATAACCTTGATATGACTGGTGCTGTTAAATGAAAGACGTCTCTGCACAACACTACGCTGCCAATAACCTTGAAGAAGAGCTGCAGGTCTGCACATAAGACACGGAAACAAGTTGTTGCTAATTTCTTCTCGCGGAAATCATGGGTTCATAATCATGGTTATTAGCAGGTGGTTTGGTACAGAGGCGTGGCTCATTTGACTGTACCAATCAGAACAAGATGACTGCGACACCACACATCTGTGATACGCTGTGAGTTAAAACCATTTTATCACTGATTAGTAAAGGCACGAGTATTTCGCGTATTAATCTGGCGACAGCATAGACATCTCAGATCTATACACATAACGGTCAAAGTCAAATATCTATCGGCTTCTAACCGTAACACGTGTTACTACCACGACTTGTTTCCTTATTTATCACTGGATTGCAGTCGTCGAAGAAGTGTTAAAACAGGGTGTCGTCTAATTACATAAGGAGAAGCGAAGTATACATTACTTGCATTCAACCTGACCTAGAATCAATACGCGAAATAATCTTGCCTCTACTGATTAGTGATAATAAAGAAGAACTGCAGACGTGTACATAATGCACTTTAAAAAGTTGGTACAAAATTATTTTAATAGAAAATCAGAGGCTCCACTAAACTGACATTTAGAGAGGCAGTGATTTTTTGTGAAATAATTAAACAATTGGTATCAATGCCTTATGTGACCACCTGCAGCTCTGCCTCGTAGTCAATAGAGCCAGTGATATTTGGTGAAAAGTATTCTGCAACAATTGGTTTCGATGATTTACGTGCACATCTGCAGTTGTTTCGTGACCAGTGATTGGATTTTTATAAAACTCACAGCGTCTCTGTGTTCTACCAACAATTCACAGACGTGCGTTGTCACAGTAATCTTTTTCTGATTGGCACAGTCAAAAGAGCGTCGCCTCTGAACTGATAGATTTTGCCAATTACCACGACGCAGAGCTGCAGATGTGCACCTAACTCATTTAAACAGGTTGTTGCAAAATTCTTTTCACGAAAAAACATTGGCTCTTAGTGGACAAGAATTGCTAGAGACCTGAAAAGTTCGCTTTTTCTTTCAGGCACAGGCTAGAATTCCATCAACTGTAAGTTCGTGCTACTTTTACAACTGGCCGTAGACTTATTTGTAGAGAAGGTGATTTATCGCGAGAATGTTTTCTGCCAGCTTATTCTGCAAATAAGTGTAGCGTCCTGCGTCGTTTATTGTTGGCCGGCGGTTATGAGTAAGACTGCCGTTTTTATAAAATTAGTTACAGGCAGTAAGAGGAGTGACATTTTTGGAGGTTGTTTTCCTAAGTGCTCAGTTGCCTAGAATAATTTATACAGAATGTTGCGAAAATGCACGCAATATTTTGGAGGAATATCCCCCCACACCTAGAGGAATAAATCTATTAACTTGTATGAATATAGGTTATCATATATAGCGCGACATGAACATTAAAAAAATTGATTCTGATGTATTTTGAGAACTACAAACCAATTGAAACCAAGATTATTTATTTTGACATTTCTTCATCCAAGATTTAATTTGAGTGTTGTTTAGTGTTGTATACTTCTGTTTCGGGAGATGGTAGGATGTGAATAAATAATTAATTTGTCATATTTCGAGAACATATGGATCCATTGCAGTTAAAATTGATACGTTGTTCCTTAGCTTAAATTTAAGTACAGTTTGCTGTTCTGGGATTACCATTCTGAACGAAAAAAGAATAAGCAATAATTTCAATTATTTCAGGTACTACGTGACCGATTACAGCAAACTACTGTACTTTGGCAAATTATCATTTTGCTTTGATTTTTGTATATATTACAACAATATCTATGTATGTAATATATTTTAGATTGTATAACTACTATCACATTTACCTATTTTTACCCTAATTTGTATGAAAAAAGTAGTAATCCCACACCTTGAATGTACTGTTCTGTAGATTATTCTGGCGACTCTCAAGTTGATGCCAGATAGGGCACAAGTTGCAGAGAACTGTATAGTGTTGTGCACTAGTTGACGCTACAGCCACTTTCACGCTGGTATGTAGGTGTTGCTTATTACTGACTGATCACAACACAATAAGTAGGCAGTAGATATTTCATGATCATTGGTATACGGCGGCGCTTTCGCAGGAGTTTACAGTTCTTGGCAAATTGTGCCCTCCCTGGCAACAATCCCCGAGAAGACACGGCTGGCAGCCATTTTGTAAGCTATAGCTATTGAGTAGAACAGTAGTTCACGTGTTTATTGGGAAGTAGGTATAAGTGATTCTGGTAAAATTGAAATATTCAGTTAAAACATGATATTACATACAAACTTTTCGTTTTGATTGATATCACAAATTTTTAGTTGCAGTCAACATTTCAGATTAATTTTAACCAACATTGAAGAGGCTCCTTAGCTATGCTTGTACTTTTTTGAATGGTGGACAATTCATCTCTGGAAACGCACATCCATATAATTAACATTTGTTTTACGCCACTAACGAGTAAACCTAGAATAGAATATTATTCTTATGCAAATATATCTACGAAATAAACAAATTACTATTTTATGTTTTTAGATGTTCTTTTCGAAGAGAGAATACATTTTATAAAATAGTCTACGTATATATAGGATGAGTCTTAATTATTAATTAGACCGAAATTTTTTGAGTGGTGGTTGTTGACAACAAAATACGACGAAACCGTATAGAGACTTATGGCCTAAAAATAATATTAAGGGAGGTACGTACCCTTGGAGTGAGAGGTTTGGGAATGCTTTTGCGTACATAAATAACAAACTACGTGACACTAAAGTTCAACTTTTGTCTAATATTTCTATATGAACGAAGCTGTTGAAAGAGTTTGTTTGCATTTTGTAAAATCATAATTCATAACATTAAAATAATGGGTGGAGGCGTTATTGTAGTAGTTCGAAAAGTTATAATCGTGCATTTTGATCAACATTTATTTATAGATTAAGGAAGAAAGGGTACGCAGAAACTAAAAAAATATCACCTATGTTTCGCTATAGGGCATTTGTTCTCGTTGAAATTAATTTTGTAGTCTTCTCAAACGTTCATTAATAACGCCTGTTGCTATGCAAACTGTGTAACGTATGTTAGGCTGTTTGTCTTCAACACTGCCGCAGTGCACATTCGTTCAGTTTGCATTCAGGCCGTTTAAGTTCAGTCAATTATAACACACTCATGAGCAGCAAATGAAAAATAATATCAATAATAATAATATTAACATATCTTTAACATAAAAACGAACACAAAATTGTAAATTACTTAAGTTCATTAGATGTACTGGTCTCGCAGCAGCCATTGGTACGGTATTAATGTTTACAGATCGTGATACACAGTTACTTAAAGAGGCGGACTGGAATGTCGGCGCACAACTGGTAATGTATCTGGGAAAGTATCGTTATGTTCTACCCAACATATTTAGTGCGTGTCGAATGAAGTTGACTAATTACTTTTGTTTTGTGATTAAAAGTCTCTTGTGAACGAAACCCCTAAGGAACGATTACAGGAACTTCTGGAGCGAATGGTGGGCGCCTGCAATATAAGTCAAGGTTTCTCGGCGCCCATTGCTATTGCATCTCGCTTATGTGCCGAAGCAGATGTATAAGATTCGATCCCAGCGCCTAGAAGATACTAAAGGACACCGGGGGCCACCGGGGCAGAATGGTCAGACCATTCGCCTCCCACCAAGGCGATCCGGGTTCGATTCCCGGCGGGGAAGGTTCCCGGATTTTCGCATGGATGCCGTTGATCGGCGAGTTTTCTCTGGTATCTCCCGTTTCCCCCACCCATTAATTCTGGCACTGTTACGTTCTCACAGCATATCATCACTCACCAGCGCTAAAGACCTTAATGTTGAGCGCTGATCGAAAATCACTCGCTCACTAAAGGACACCGATTCTGGCAATCGAGTCTTTCGGAGCCTACGTTTAGTTCAGTAGCTGCTATTATATATCGACTTTCTGAGCTTAACTGTACTGCATGAAACTTAAGACTTGAGAAATATTTCACGTTACAGTTTCAGGGAAAATGTAAGACTTTTCTGATACAGAACTGGTTTAAATAGAGAATGCTTACGAAAGCCCATCCAAGGAATATTACATGATAATTAGAATCATTATAATTTTTTTAAATATTTCTTTGCAACGTTCAGTTTAATATTTGTCATATTCTTGTTAAAGAAACTGTAGCCTACTATATTCAGTTTTTATTTGTTTATCTTAAAAAGTACTTCATATTTCAAAATCTTGTATCGTTGGCAAATATTATTAGGTTAATGCAGTATTGTTCTCATGACATTATTTTAATCATGATTAACATTTGTTCAGTAATGTTAATAGGCCGAATTTGAACGTTATTAAATACATAATTAGCAGTGAAATCCCATAACATTGATAAGTAAGTAACACTTTTAATTAACTTTTGTGAATGAAAAAGTATCTGTAAAATATCAGTAGCCAATAAATGTCTTAAATTTAAGAAATATTTTCTGCTTGTTCATTTAGGCTTTGTTGTTAAGGGCGCCGTCTACCCGCACGTGAGAGGCTCAAAAGCGACACAGCAGTAAGGTCGACCTTGAAGCGCGCATCAAATGCTGCGTGGCCTCAACGAGCCAAGCGCTGAACTAGCGTGCAAGCTTCCCACGGATTGTCTTGACTATGGGACAATAAGAGGTGACCATATGATTTTATTGGTGGAAAGTCTGCAATTAAGTTCAGTGCAGGTCCAACCTTAGTTTCCCATACATCCGGCTAGTACATTTTGAAGTACTGCAGTCTTAAAAAGCAATTTTTAGCCATGTTGGAGGGCTTAGAAACAGTGTTTTTAATGAGCGTGGTGTCTTAACAATGAGGTTCCGACCTTGTCTGAAGTTTGTTTCCTTTTCGTACGTTGGCACACACTGCAACGCATTTGAAACGTGGGATAGGCGGCCGCTTTAAATGGGCGGTACTACTCTGCACACGCAAAGAATGCTTAGTACGCAATTAATACGAAAAAAACAGGTTTTATAACCACTATACAATAAATAAAAGGTGAAACTTGAAGAAGTGCGCTGGTTTTGCGTGACTATGCATGTATAACTTTTTTAATTGGTCTGTAAAGTAACTGAATCAGGAATTTGCAGAAGGTTCCAAGTCCATGCGAGCAGACTGTTGGGAAACCACAAAAAACTTATCATTGTGGATCTGGAAATGTAACAGGTTGTCAATAATGGATAACTTGAAAGTATAGAGTGTGTAATAATATGAATCCTAAGTCACTTAGATACGCTTTTGTTTTTAATTTTTTATAGATTAATAAAGTGTGTGAATGTTGCAAAAACCACCATCTCGAACGTTATACCAGTAAAGCAATATTATGTATTACGCTATCAGAGAACGAATAATGTCCTTGGTGTAGATTATTGGATCCTTGGTGTATGCTAGTGAAACACTACTGAACAACACAGAAACAGATTCTTTAAAGACAATAATGTAAGTCATAAACAAAATAATTCACTGTTAGCACATTCATGGTCATATCTATTAGTCTGTGGCAGGCCGCCAATGTAGTATATTGTTGTAGAGTGTGACCGCTTCATCATAAACTGCAAAATACTGCGAATGTTTTAAAATTTAGATTTTTTTATTGGTAAAGTTCCATTTCTGTAAGCATTACAACTGGTCTCAACTGTCCTGGGAGCTGAGGATTAAAGGTATGAAGCTTTTTGTGTATTTCAACAACTCCTTTCACATCAGATTTGTAAACGAACTGGTATTAACAGCACTGTTTACTGTAAAGTAGAGAGTCACAATACCCTAGTAATGTCCATATCATTTGTTATTAACAAAAGGTACTAAGTCCAGGACTTAGTACCTTTTTCAAGTTCCACACATATTTACTAGTCCGCTCAACGTATTTCTTGTATAGGACTTGGTTTCTTTTGTTTCTGAGAGCCAAGAGAAGGCTTTAAGGAGTAGAAATCTCGTTTAATCTGAATTTTCTCAAAAAATGGACTTAGTACCTTTTGCAAATTCCTGATTCAATTATATTGAGAATATTGCTACCATGAATATAAAATTTAAAAGGACTAAGCCCGATAAATGGAGCAACAAAAATACGAAGAAAAAACCAGGGAAGTCAAAGATAACTTTAATCAACGAACATACAAATAATTACGAACAAGGAATAAAGTCAGTATGTAATATTATGCTTATTGGGCATAGGCTTCCTAAGTTTGTTTCTTCATATTTTTGTTGTTCGTTTTCCCGTGCTATCTCCTTTTATGCAACTGTGTGTTTTCTGCAACTCAGCAACCTTAGCTAGCAATGTTGTGCATCCAGAAAATCACATTAGTTTGTCATACACACTGGTTGCAAAAGCCATTCATAGATCACAAAGAATTTAAAATTAATAATTCAATTACAAATTTTAAAGAATTTCACTTGGTTTTAGCAAAAGCAACTGAATAATGTCAAAGATCAGATATTAATTGCTTATATTTCATAAATTGTAATTAATATTCCAAATTTTTTTTCACTTTAAGGACAAATTGAAGCCTTACTGTTTTGTATAAGGTATCACTTCGCATAATAAACACTCTCCTTCGTGACCTATCATATATACAAGCAATAAATACGTTAAGTTTTAAATCTATTACGATTTTTAAACGAATAAATAAACTCCAGTAATAACCAATCCTAGATAGCATTGTTATTAATATAAATTCCGTTTCCGAAAATTGTTTTTGCCTGTATGACGCAGTCCTGTAACATACCTTGCGCCGTGATCAAAACTATTTTATACCCATGAAACCAAAGGATCACGAGAAATGTACCACTACAGAAAAATGTTAACATTAAACTTTCGCAAAACGGGTTTTTTGCTGGCTTTTTAAATTATTAATTTGTTCTTTTTCTTGTAATTTGTTTAGCGTTAGTTAAGATATCGTACAGCCTGAAGAAAACTTTTGTTCATGCTGAAGTTATATATATATATATATATATATATATATATGTGTGTGTGTGTGTGTGTGTGTGTGTGTGTGTATAACATTACAAAACACGACAATGTGTAAGCGACTTAATTTGCCAATCTTCTAGTTTATAGGTAAACGTATATACAGAAAAAAATCCTATGATTTCGTAAATTACATGTTATTTTACTTGTTCATTTATTATTGCGGTATTACACATTTAGTTACATGAGTTAAATTGGTCAACAACGTTTTTCGAAACACTCTGAAATGAAATATCGTAAATTATTTTAGAAAACGTGAGCTCATGAAGTTTACTTAGCAATAACATAGTGGGAAAGTTTGTGATTATATAAACATCTAGCGAGCGTTGAAATGCTGTTCCTAAAGATTTGGAAACTCGCGAATATTTATTGAAGTTAACAAGCTGTTATTAATATGTAGAGTCTTTATCATACTATTATTGTATGGTGCAATTTGTGATACGTGAACAGTTTCCGAAGAATCGCATACATGATGTGTTAAAGTTGTACTGTTCTAACTAGGCAGTTGAAGAGAGACGCAATGTTTTAAATGAACAATATCCAACAACGATACAAATCCTCAAGTGTTATACAGAGCACTTTGGAGCCTAGCAAATAGTCAAATTTTCCAGCGATACGTTACATGTCTCTATCTATGCTGCGTTTCTTTTGCTCAGCACTGGTTGAGCTGTTACTTCTCTGCCTCTTTCTACCACGGCAAGTGTATAACGGGAAATAGTTTTTCCTACCTTCCGAAGGGTGTTTCCACCCCTTGTGTGAAACTATTCCGTCTGCCTTGTGCCAGAGCAGGTAGACACCCCTTCCCAAACCTCGAAGACGGAATTCTTCTGGCCGCACAAAAACCCTGTAACTTGTTGCTCCGGCATCAAGTTAAGAATTGTTTAAGCGACAAAACTAAAAATAGCAGGAATTAATATTTATATGTTCCGTATTTTACAGGGTTTCACAATGCTGGTAACTTTAACATATGTTATAAGATTTACCAAAATTTCACTTGTAACTTGATGTAATTTACGGTAATAATAATAATAACGTTAATAATAGCAACGATGTTCCGTTGTCGTCAAATATACGTAACAGAAGGTCACTATAGATGACTATTTTAACAGACAATTGGGTGTAAATGTTCTTTAATAAGATGTATTTACAACACTGATAAATGATTTACAAGAGAAGATAATTATATAAAATCTCAAATAACATTATAGAATTATTCAGGTAATGAAATAAGTAAACATTAACGTGGCCGCAGAATATTTTACATAAACTTATTACTGGACTACAAAAGTTATTTAATTGTCACCAAAAGTAATGTTGAAAAGACAAGTAACGTTTGCATGAGAAAGTATTTCAGACTTTTATAATATTTTTTAAATACAAATACAGACATAATTTGTGTGAGCACACCCGCGGCTCATCGTAAAACTAAAGGAAATTAATTATCGCTTACAAGTTATTCTTTAATTTTAGAACTAAATTGCACACTTTACTGTACCTTAAAAATTGAACAGGCCTTTTAAAAATTTATTTCCGAAATCATTTGCACATTACGTTTAAGAAGTTCTGTTAAACGCACGAAGAAAATGTATATAAACTAAGCTGTTTTCGTTTGCAATCTATTAACTTTAAAAATTTGTAATGAAAGTATTACTTATTAGTAAATCATCATACAAACAGCTAGGTTTCCGACGTTAGGGACACGTGCATTTAAAAGCAGGACTGCTTGGGACAGTGGTTAGAGCTTCTGGCAGGTGAGGATCCAGGGCTCGATTCTCGGCCGCGGAGGTGAAATTTAATGTTACCTCCCTGGGATCAGGTCTGCGTGTTGTGTTTGTTGTTTCACCGGAAGTTAAAGGCGAACCACCGCTGGCTCGTCTTTGTCTAATAGCCACGAGTGTTCCTCCTGAGGCCGTCAACTTTCAAATAAATTACAAAAACAAAGTACAGGTAATTGAATTTAAAATATTTAATAGAGTTTCTGCAGTAAACGGAGAATTTTTGTATCCCGTCTTGTCAAGAGGGAAAGGATAACAAGTATTTCATTGCGGATTCACACTTCGACTTGTGAGTAGAGACCCGGATATTTCACGAATTGATTTTAGATGTTAGATTTCAAACTCCCGTACACAATAATTAGTTTCGCGATTGGTTAACTACTACTGAAACGCTTATTTGGAGATTGTTAACTAACAGCAAATATTGTACAAGGAGAATATAGGAAACTTATATGAAATACACGAGACGTTTTATTTGGTTCCAGTTCCTGCCGACATAAGCGCTGTTCCTTCGGCAGTAACACATTGCTGTATGGTTAGTTTTGGTATTATATTGTGTCATGTGACAATTTAAATGTGATCGTGACTTTAGAATATTGACGTACTCTGATATTGTTTTCATAAGTTAAAAATTGAAATATTAATATACACTTTCTCATACCATTAGCCTAAGATAAATTCATTTTGTAAATATATAGACACCATAGAAAACAGGTACATAAGAATGTGAATTTTGCCAGTGTTTCCAGCTCTCGCCGTCGGTAACACGTCTCGCGTTTTACAATGCTAAAAAGCTGGAGTTTCGCACGTTGTCCTTTACGATATTTGCTAATAGCATGAAAACACTCACCGGCTCCCTCGCTATCTTGTCAGATATACAAGTAGCCACTCACTGGAGCAGTAGTATATAATCAAGTAGCTGAGGACAGAGTGTACAAAGGTATGTGCAGTCTAGCTAGCAATTAGTTGAAACCGTAAAATTTCCGAATGTCTGCTTATGAGTATGCTGCAGTCTTTAAACGATCCTAATTGCTTACACGGTAAGTTTATATTTAAAAGTGGCTGAATGATGTAAACGGGATGAATAGGAAAACTAACTAGGACGTCAAATAGGCTCAATTTATCGCGAAAATCCTATAACAGAATATGCAAAAAATGACATTAGTTACTTGGTTATAGATGAGTACGTGAAAACTATGACGTGATGATTAACAGAGATTTACGTAGCATTGGAAGGTGGCAACATCCGTACCACGCGTCCAGTAAATTAATCGTGTAAAGTCACATTTGCCCTCGAATGAACACGGAAGATCTCCGTGGCCAAACATATTAAGTACAAGTTTTTGTGAAAAAATAAAGTTTTTTCGAAAAATTCATATTTAGTAAGAAGTACTTTCCGAAGTCTCGTGAAAATAACACAGTGATAAGTGATAGTAATCCTTAAAGTAACTATGGAAAAGAATACAAGGCATAATTAATTTGCATTGTTTACTACTTATGAAGCCCGAGAAAATTAAGTATTATAAAAATGTTTCTGTTTGACGAGTGCATACAAATAAATGTGTGGTGAGGTTACAATTTTCAATCAAAATAACAACAGATCACATAGACTTCGTAATTCTACAATTATACAGCTGTGTATATACAGGGGCGTCATTTCAGGTTTTTCTAGGGGGGGGGGCAAGATTTTGTTTTCTGGTGACAGTGACCTTGTTGCATCTTTTTTATTTATTACTTAAGCATGTATAAATTAGATACTTTAATAATACAACTTCAGTTTTATGTCCTTAAGTTAGCATTATTTACATTTAAAAATACAAAAAATATATTTATACACATAAAATTCTAAATCCAGGGGGGGCATTTGACCCCCCCTGTAGCCCCAAATGACGCCCCTGTGTATATATATATATATATATATATATATATATATATATATATATATATATATATATATATATATATATCCAGTATAACATTTACTGAATTATAAAAGATTGTTAGTAGTTATATTGTAAACCGGGTAAATCAAGTGCAGACCACACTCATAAAAATAGAAGGGGAAACAGTTAGTTCACTACTAATAACACACCGAATCAAATAACTCTATGTGATATCATACCAAACCTATCTCTTTCCTGCACCTACAATACAGAATTCTCAAAATATTATATGACTTCAAGAATAAGTTCAAAATCTCCGACCCAATTTTTATGTCGATCACTAATCTTAACTAACGTAGTGTTTATTTAAGTTGTAATACTTAGTTAAATATAACAGTACAGAACATAGTAAACACTTTCGTTCCCACAGAAAATTATTGGTTTAAATATGAGCCATGGCAAAATTACTTTGCCGCAAAGAAAATATCTGTTAAAAGTTATAGTAATGGTAAGAAAAATTGCGTTTATTGTTGTGGTAATTTACATAAAATCTTTCTAGTCAAGATGGTGTTGTTAACACAAGGTTTACATTGAAAAAATTACTGTTTGTACAGGTTAATATTATTTATTTTCAAAGAAGTAAAAATGCGGCACAGAAAATAAATTTTCTATATTTGCTTTGCTACAAGACAAGATTTCTTTACTACAAGCCACAACCTTTTCGGTAAAGATACTTCGCAGTCGATCATTTTTAAACAAAATTGTGTTGTGATAACGAAAGTGTTTTTGTTGTGTAAAACTGTCCAAATACTCGGAACATTCATAACAGTTGCCTCCTTTCGATACGAGTTCGAATCCCTGTGATGTCACTTACATTTACACCTGAGGAAAACACTGCGGACCTTGCCATTGGTTTCTCGAGAGGCTACAGTTTTTTTTCTCAGCCTTCATTTCAGCCACTGCTTTATTCTTTCATAATGTCATCTGCACCTGTGTTAAAGACCTCCCGATGCTAAATACACACATAATAATTCCATTCCACTTCACTTAAGGACACCGCCTTCCTTGGGTGGTTAGAGGCTAAGAAGCGACGGAGTTATAAAAGCGATCTTGAAGCGCACATCAAATGCCACATCGCCACAACAAGCCAAGCGCTGAACTAGCGTGAAAAATTCATGACGATCCATTTTTACTATGGAACTATAAGCGGTGACCATTTTTTTTATTGATGGGAAGTTTGTAGAAACGTTCAGCGCACAAATTCGAAATTCTATCGGAGTTCCGCATACGTCCGATCAGTGTATTTTTAAATATGGCAGTCTGAAAACTCTATTTCTAGCTACGTTGGAGGGTTTCGGAACAGTAATTTTATGGAGCATGGTGTCTGAACAATTATGTTTCGTCCTTGTCCAAAAAGGGTTTTCTTTCATGCGTTGGCTCATTAAGCGCTGACCAAAACCTCTTCACTCACTCTTAATTAAGAGTGAGGTTAGCGACGCTAGTGAGGGGTGACATAAGGCGAGTATGAAGCAACGCCGTAATGAATGTGTGGTGGGGAAAACGGGAGACTACAGAAGAGGGGTAGTCAGAACATGTTCAGTTCTTCGCAAAAGTCAAAACTCACCCGGTCCACACACGGTGAGCGGCAGAACAGCTGCGGCGTGGCTCTGGGAAAGACGAAAGGCTGTGTGTACTGGTCAGTCCCGATCATGGGATCATCAAGTTGCTAGGGTTCTCAGGGTGATGTGGGAGGCGCGGAAAAAACGCCAGCAAACACCGCGAAGTAAGAATTAGTTCAGTTGTGAACTTTTTGGTTAGTTGGAACGTATCGGCAACGGCAGAACGTAACCCGCTTCCCCGTCTAACGAGCGGCCGAAGTAAGAAAGTTTGCAAGTCTAAAACTGCTGCGTTAAAAAACAAACCCCTCTTATATCGGAGAGGGATACATATCGCACCCCCAATGCAATACCAAAACAACTAAAAAAATCAATACGTTTTAGTTATGTATGTACTGAAAGAGACTATAGTTTTCTTTCCCTAATGCAACATAACCAAGACAAGCATTCCAAAAATTAAATAAAAATATTTTGTTTTTAGCATATTTGCCAAGTAACAGTAATGTTTAGTACCAAGACTAACATTTATACTGTTTATGCAGCAAGAGGATAAAAAGCAGAAGTAGTTTTTCTGCGCATTACCTACATATTTAGTGTTACGTTTATATTACACTGTAAACATAAAAAAAAAACAGAAAGTATGTACGTGTGATAACTGCATTTATCTCAAAACGACATATTTTGAGTTAGGTAGGTATTGCATTAGGTGTGCGATATGTATGTAATCCACACTGTGCTTTTAATAGCACAGAATTTTCGTACAATAGTATTCAAAAAAATAAAAAGAACAACAAGAAAGATTTAATATTTGAGGGCGATTGATTAGAACGTAGACAATCTCTGACATGGGAAACTGTAAAAAATAATGTTAAGCAATTATTGCCAAAAAGTACCGAATAAAGTGCATTCTCGAAATGTGCATTTGAGTTTCAGTTTAAAACATATTCATTTGTGCGTGTGTAGTCCACTTGAACAGCAGCATCTAATGGCGAATACGCCGAACTATCTTTTGACGAAAATGTGTGTCTGATTATGTCCGCGTGCTGATTTTGTGTTCGAACGTGGTCTCACAGGAAAATGAAATGAACTTCATCTTCTTGCAGCATAGTCTAGTAACAAGATTTAGTTCTTAGGTACTTTTTCTGATTTCACATGGGGTTAATGAATGTGCTAATTATTATATTAGTTCGTGAATCTGTAACCGCTACACTGGCCTTTTGACTCGTAAGTATTGTGTGTCATATTTGGTAGTAATTTACAATCGCATGTGCTCAACACATGAATTTTATAAAAAAAAAAAAAATACGTTATCGGCATATTTATATAAAGGATTTAATGTTAGAAAAAAAATTACGTCTAATAAAATTACGTAAGAAAATTCCTCGAAGGAAAACCTTTATGTGCTCTTAAAATTTTTTACTCTAAAATTATAAACATTATTAACTTAAAAGTAACACAATTTGTTAAAAAGCTGAAGAGTAGTTTTACTTGATTACTGATAACGAAGTGTAAAACATACACTGTGTGCTTGGAATAACGTACATACATATAGGCCTACTATTACTTTGGTGACTCACTGATTTCATAGCGGAAAGTTTTACGTTTTATCGGTTCGTTTAAATTATTTCAAAGCGTTTCAGTATTGTTGCAGAATTTCTATTTGTCTGAACACACATTTAATTTTCTCGAAGAAGTATTGAATAACAATAATTTTTCAGTTAATTATGTAATGCACTTATCTACAGAACTGACGGAAGACAACCTTACTCATTTATAACGAAATAACATGTCTTGCAGTTGTGAGCCAACGGATAAGAAATGATATTATAGCATCCATATAATTCTTTCTACGTCGTTTACAATTTGTATTCTGTAAACTAACGGCCCCAGGCGGAACGCGTGGGGTTATCTCGAGGTTGATACTAGTTGGTTCGCCATTGCCTTCCGCAAGGATAGGAGTGAAGGGACAATTACAACATCGAGTCCTAAACCTGGGGAAGTTACTTTACATTTCTCCTTCCCGACCGGGAATAGAACCCTGGACTTTTGACCTGCCGGCCAGGAGCTCTGACCACAGGGCCAAGTGATCGGACCTATATTAGTTAGAAATTTGAACAAATTGTACATTTTATATCCGTATTCAATAAGTAGACTTACCACTATCGTAGAAAATATTATAAAATTGCATAAGTATTTTGTCCACGTTTTTTCGTGCGAGCTTAATTAGAGGCATTTGTGTAAATTATATGTCATAAACTGGAAGATTTGACAGATAAATATATGACTTATAAACGCATTACAAGAAGTTTGTTGAGTTTTTGTCATGCTTAGATATATATGAAATTACAGGCAGGCGTAATAAAATGCGATATACGTACCGGTGAAGTCCCTTTCGGGACGTGTTCAGTGGTAAAGTGAGGAAAAAAAGGAGGGGGGATGTGGCACATATTCTCCAACTTAAATAAGGTTAAACGTATACTTTCCAATAAACATGAAAATTTTCACATTCGATTTGGATTTATTCAGGATAATCGCAGATACATTTTACGTTTCCTAGAAAATGATGTTTTTAAACAAAATTTCCTTCTCCTTAAACATAGAGTCTGACTGCGCCTATTCATTTTACCTTCGTAGCATTGAACATGTTAAGTCACATTTATTTGAAATGGAAGGTTACTGAAATATGCATCACTGTGCGTTGAATTATGCTATAGAGGAGTAAGGCACATTTTAAATATTTGATACCAACAGTGACTCAAATAAGTAATTTTGGAAATCATTCTCTTCGTTCACTCAAGTGAATGCCTACAAATGAATTGATATTTTGTTACATACGGAAATAATGGAAAATCTTCACTCAGTATGGATTCGGTTTTGAAGCAATTTCAGGAACGCGCAATGAGAACAAAACTACCAAAAACTTCTATACTAACCTGTACACCCAAATTAGAGTTACCGAAGTATTGGTTTTGTTTTGTTGTCATTTGACTGTCCCTTAGTCGCTTTTTCGCCTTCAGGTCCAGAAGTTGTAGGGTGTTCGTGACATCCCTTATCCAGGCCCGGTCATCAACAAACCCCTGAACCACCTGTTATTATAGAGTAGCGGTACCCAAGGCCACGTTATGTTCTCATTGGAGAGATCACTGCTGCTGGGGTGGGGGTTGGTTTTGGTTACCTTTTATTTATAAAGGGGAGAGACTGCTTTCTCGACTTTATTGTACGGCGACTTCATTTCGAAACGATCTTCCTACACGCACCTGGTACTCCTTCTAGGCACCAGTTCAGGTATGACAACATTTCACGCAGCTGTATAATACGCTCATGAAGTTATTTATTCTAGTCTATGTTCCGTAAATTTTTCAATATAACACTGTCGACAATTGTTTTAACTTATGCGTTTTTTTTTTTTAAATCTTATGGACTTAGAAAAACCACTTAGTATTATACTTCCGCTTATTCAGAATGTATTTCATGTGGTAAAGAAGTTATGTTACTGTCAATAAGTAGTAAAGAGATTTTAGAAATATTTGGTACATTTAGTTGATTGCGTAAATTGTCGATGAAAATAATACAAATTACTTAATGATAAAAATCTTTACGTAATACGTTTTTACGCAATCTTAACTTGGAATTTCTCGTGTTTTTGTGGCCAAGTGTTGTTCTTTTCGTAAACTTCTAACTTGTTGATTTCAACAAACACTAAAAGATAACACACACGGAATAAGTTTTTCATTGTATTATTTGCTGTGTAGGCGTAAACTATCTCCGTCAGTTTATTTATGCAGCTGTGCTCAGCGCTCCCATGATTTGAAAAACGTGTGTATATATATATATATATATATATATATATATATATATATATATATATATATATATATATATATATATATATATATACTGTTTAATAACCACAATTAATACAACATGGTACAGCCTCACAGCAAAAGTAATTTATTCCGTTTTATGTTACTAATACGTTGCTTCATAATCATGTCTTTTTATCATTTGTAATTTCTCTAATCTCCATTTATAGCAAATTAAATAATTCTAGTATGTCCTAACGCTTCCCACTTCAAGGACACAAATTTACTGAAGTAACGGTATGCAAAGATGGAATTTTGACGTTAGAATTAACTTCATGATACCTGGTGTATAGTATTAAAGAATTTTATATAATATGGATTCAGAATTTTATTTAATATGGAATCAGTTTCAGACTATTAAACGTATTTTACGAAATTCTAGCTCTCAACGTACCCTGCATTTTAGAGTGACTTTATATTTTATCTATTTATCTTTAATTGTTTGATATAAAGTTGTCACTACGTTTAACACATTTAACTAAGAGATTTTCTTGACGGATACCTCGAAGAACTGAGTGATCCAAGGACAAATACCGTATGAGTTGTGAATGCAGCATAGTATTTTGTTAGTTTTAATTAAACTGAAAAGTCATGGCTTCATCTACCATCAGCAATTATTTGTAGTAAATTACCAATGTGAGTTATTGAAGCAAAGCTAGCATTCGCTCTAAGGAATTTTTAATATTTATAGTCACTTATAACATGGTAAATTTGAGGGAAAACGGAAGTTGGAGAAACTAATTTACTAAAATAAATACCCCTCTAAGGATCAACAAGTTTACATAATTTTTCTTGAGTGTATTCTATTACTATTATTATTTGTTAATTCCAACCTGAACCACCTTAACGGGCGAATATTTTTGTGTCGCAAAAAATTTACAACAAAATGAAACACAAAGCCAGTATTAGCTTTTGTCAACTAACACGTCACAAAAATGCGAAAACGGAAAGTACTGGACGATAGTCGGTGTATCACGAAAGACATACGCCTACGTTTGGATGCACTGAGAAAATTTCTTTTGGGATTGTATGCATCACTGCAAAAAAAAAAATCATCGTAAACTGAATGGGAAGTTTTTCACCCATATACAGTATGAAACGCTCACCATAACTGAACGGTTTATTTCAGAAAAACCATTAATTAAGTTTCTTGATGCACAGCATACGTCAGTAACTTACGGAATTTCTTGGGGAACAAGGTCATAGACTTCTATATATGACCATAGGTTATTATATTTGACTCGTGGGGAGTTGTCACACTATCAGCAAGTATGCAAGAATATATTTTCGCAAGTGGTTTATTTACGACATAATATGGCGTATAGGGTTCCTGAAATTATCGATTAAATTCAGCTTGTAAACAGACTAAATGTTGAGCATTGTTACTATGCTAGTCTAGTAACATCTGTAATAATTTGAATTTTTTCTAAAAATTGTATGGGAACGTAACCATTGATGTATGGGGAAAATTTTACCATACCTAATTTCTAATACTCGTGTACATCGGTGTGGTAAATTACAAAATTATTTACAGTGTACGTCATTTACTTGTTGACATTAGCTACTACTTTCTTTTTGTTGTGGATATTTGCTCACAATTGTGTTTACGTCAGTGACAATAGTCCAAATTTTTAAACACTTCGATTTCAAGACTAGTTTAAATATCATTTAAGGTTATGTTTGGTTTTGCGTACGTTACACATTTAATTATTTTCACTAGCCTGTAAGATTCAGAACTTTTTATTACGATAACACGAAGAGTTTAGGATTTCTAAATTTGGAATTAATACGTAGTTTAGCTGTAATTAAATTTTAATATACGGTAGTTTGGTGGTTAGAAATATTTTAACGATTCATCGGCAGAAGGGAAGCGAGAAACGAATTTGTATTCGTGTGGAGTGACACTGGAACTACATGGTAAACCGAAGTCAGGACGGCTGGACAGCATATTAGGCTAGTTTTTTTTACTTATACACTTAACACGGATCCATTGGTTCACACACTGCTAGATGCATAGTGCCAACTTTACGGCGGTCATTTATTGAGTAATTCCCTGTCTAAAAATTTTTATGGGCAGTACAGGGAGTTAACGTAATAATTAGCTTTTCAATATGCACCATTATAGCATTATGTAATTCATGATAAATATGAACTTAAGAAATTTAGAGTAATGTTTGTTGCAGGATAAAACAGCAAATCATGAAAAAGGATATTTTCTTCTTCCATTTTTAAAATTAATACTATTATAGTTTGGAAATAATAGATTTTCGAATTAACTGTCACTAGTTATACATTTGTCAGTAATTTTCTACATAATCAAAAAAAATGGTATTATTAGTCACCTGGTGCTCTAATTAGTTGATAGATTAGGGAATACTAAATTTACATTTTTAATCTTAGAAAATGCAATGTCACAAGAGGACGGAAAATATTTATTTCTGTGTTATTAAATTTCGTTTACAGCAGTAAAACCAACCGTATACATTAAAATATACTACTTATAAACTGCATACAACCAAACAGCATAATTTACTTTGCACTCATTTACTCTTAAGGTATTATTCCGAAGAAAGCGAGGTTCTGATATTTTGTCGCAACATTTAGTATACAACACTAACTAATTTCTATTGCTTATCGTAACTGTGTACGTGTGTTTTGGCTAATGAAGGTTATCAAAATAAATGATGTAATTACAGTTTTTTATCTCAACCCTTCATATGAACTTGATGATGAAATGAGTTCCCTTCAAATATACTCTGAAATATCTTCTTTTACATGCATAAAATGATATTCTGACAGAAAAATATAGTTTGATAATATCATACATAACACAAGTCCTTCGCGAATTTATATATTTTTCCAATAATAATTACAGGGTCCCACCACCTTCCTCCTTTATTAGCGTTGATTTTGCTTGCCAAACGATTAGGAGAATGGCTTACCTTTACATAACTGACATTGACATCAGACATAGATTTTATACGCTTTGTACGAACAATTAATTTTGAAGTTTCGTATATACTTTTCAAGTATGTAGCTATTTATTGCTTACGTACACATGAATTCTCAGAAAATATTTTTATAACCTATCATATGTCTGGTGTCGATCTTTATAGCACAGCTGGCCGCTTTATGCGAACTCTTTGAATAAGAGCTGTAACATGCATTGATCGGGTTGCGTTGGGGTCCCAACGCCTTAAGTTAATACTAATTGTTTTTCATTGTGAATAACTTATTATAAAACATAAACAATTCCTTTTTGAAAACTGTTCGGAACAAAGGCGTGACAGTTGTTACAGATCGAATTGCAGCTAAGAATGTAATACAATTATTATTCTAACTACAATTTGATCTGTATCAACAGTAACGGCAAACAAAAATTTATCTCAAATTTCCTTAATATGTATTCTTTTAGATAGTAAAGTTAAAGTTGCATAAATTTACCCTGAAGAAAAGTTTTGAAACGAATTTTAAAAATTCAAGATGGTTACTATCACTCTTACTTCATTTTTGTATATATCCTATGTATTAAACAAACGCGAGCCGGAGCATATATATTTCTATAATGTTGAATTCAGAATCTGTAACTGAAACTTTTTTTTTACAAAACAATATATCACTGACTTTAGTGCCTCTCTCCCAAACAAGCAATTAATTGATTCGTGATTTATCCCATAAGACTATACCATACAGTTCTCTTCCCCACTACACGATGTGTCTATGGTTAAGTAGTGAATTTCTTAGGAATAACAAAAAAAAAAAAAAAAGCGAAAATTGACTTAGTTACTTTAAGCAAAAACCGATTCAACTACAAAGCAGTGTTACGAAATTTATTTGAATGTGAATAGCCGAATATTTATAGCACCATATTTCTCAGTTTTTCTGAGAAGCAGCTTCGTTGCGTAGCAAAAGGTGCATGTTAAAGATAAAGAAATACGGGAAGAGGCTAAGTTTTTTCAGTATTTTGAGTAAAATATTATCTGTCAGCACACTGTGAAAAATAGTTACTTTTTTTCGTTATGATATGTTGCAGTATTTTTTTCAGGCTCATCCGCAGAGTATTTCTACGACTTTCTGGATATATCTTTCTCTACAAACGTGACAATATTGTCGTTTAAATATTACGGAGGTAAATTTTCATTATGTACTGTGTATATGACGCAGTAATATACCTCATTACCCAACGTAATTACATTAAAGATCAGCGAAAACAAATTTTAGTTACACGTTGCCCGAGTTCATAACACGTGAAAAGTGTATTTGGATTGTTTATGACATGGTATAGATAATGGTTGTTTTAAAATATTTATTTTATAACAACTAAAAATAATTGTTTTTATAATTAACCTTGTGAGATTTTAATGCCAGTTAAATATTTGTTTGAAGTTTACAATAAAATAAAAAAAAATTCCTATACTGTGACGTAAGTAATATTTCACCAACTCTCTTGAAAATAAACGATTTTCACCATTTTATGCAAAAAATGCACTCGCTAGACTAAAAAAAATTGTGTTTTATTTTATTAAATATTTTTTCTTGTGAATAACTATACTTCAGCGTGAAAGATTCAAATACGCAATTAATTTTTGGTTTGATGAATTCCTCTTTTGCATTTTAGGATTACGTACTTGTTTGTGAAAATGAAACGGTTAAGAACATATATTAAAATTTTGCTTTATCGCTCTAACATCCTCTGCAGACACGAGCTTTCAAATAGGCCTACAATTTGTTGATTTTTAAATTAAAATTTTACGAAAATATGTGTTAAGTATCTGTGTTAAATTCATTGCACTTATAGGCTACATACCGATCGTAAACGTGCATATACACACATACAAAAAAGAGCCAATTTAACGGAATATCTTACAGACAGTGGATAGCTCTAATACGGTTGTGATCTTAAAGAAAAATATATTGAACGCAGCATATTGTTGTATTGTTAACTTATTTACATATGCGGATATTAAATGAATTACAAATAACTACAATTATTAGTTTCTTAGTTTTGGATTATTACTATTCGTGTCAATTAATATGTTTTTTAAAACATAAACGGCGTTTGCAGGCATCTGTCTACGTGTTGTGTGTACACCAATAGGCCTGCTAACAACGTCACAGTATTTGTGTTTGCACGTTGGTACCTAAGCCTGTTGGATGCTTTTATCGAGCTTAGAAAATGTCGTATTTACAGACCTTGAAATGAACACGAGAGCGTCCCGTAAGTGTGCGAAATTTGTACGTTTGCAATTGTACACGTAACAAATGAAAAATGTAGTATTTTATTCTTCAGAATATCGTACACACAGGCATATTAACGATAGCTGATCTCAAACTTGCTCATCGCACATTATAAGTACTAAGTTCTTTCTTAAATACATACAAAAAAATGCATATAACTTTCTTTCTTAATTTTAAGGTAGAAAAATATATTGATTGACTGCCTGTGTAGCACTGCATTTGACCGTACAATACCCATAGCTCGTAAAAAACTGTTATCGAATCTAGAATCTCATCTATACGATATAAATTTAAATTGTATATGGAAAAGGGCTATTATAATAGGTAACATTGGAAAATGCATCAAATCAAGTTTTCAACACGTTTGAGAAATTGATAGACCATTACCTAAATTCTGAAAAATAAATGGCATATTTATGTAATAGGTGTTTCAGAAACAATATTGTACTAAAAATTACCCTTCAAGCTTATACGTCACAATTTCAATGCTTGTATGTAAAGAAGTTTTAGTAATTTGGTCTAAAATTATTTCAGAGCTTAATATTTGAACACATATTTTTAAGTAAAAACATTTATGGCGGAAACCTATGTGCATGAAAATATTAAAATTATGGTAAACAATATTTACGATACTTCTTTATATACAAGCATAGAAGTGACGAATAGGCTTTATGAATATAATTAAGAATAGTAATACAATTATTTATGTTTACTGTCTTTAGTCCAATACTTTATTTAATTCTTCACATCGCTACAGGAATACATCCCACGATCGTGACATAAATTACAAAACAACGTTAGAAGGTCCGGAAAAAATCTATGTTTGAACTAGAAGTGCAGATCATTTAGTTAGAGACATACACCTACATATAGAGGTTATTTTGAAACTTACAATCTTTTTAACATGGCCGACAGTTTCTATACTCTTATGAAGTATCTTTATTAAGTTTCGCATATCTTGGTTGTTTTGTCGCGTTTTTATGACAAATGGTAGCTTTCAGGCCGTCCTGTGTTCGCTGCGTGACAGTTTGCTAGATTCCGGACGTTCAAATGTACGATTCTTCTTTTGTTATGTGTCTGCATGTTCGTGATTAGGCCAGTATCAGTTCTAGCAACTACTACTGATTTGTTTGCAAACAACTCTGCCATATCAAATTACCGTTCAATCACTGGTTACATAATAAATCACGTTATATTTTTGTAACTATTGGCCGATTGCACAGTCATAATAAATACAATCTAAGGTCTCTCTCAGTAAAATGCGAGGAAATTTC
Source organism: Medauroidea extradentata (assembly GCA_003012365.1). Lineage (NCBI taxonomy): Eukaryota > Metazoa > Arthropoda > Insecta > Phasmatodea > Phasmatidae > Medauroidea > Medauroidea extradentata. The sequence goes on from PNEQ01112328.1 coordinate 76,230, forward strand.
ATTGTATAGACGAAAAGTTTGTGACATCTACGTAAAAACTAAGCTAATAATTTAATTCGTTACTGAACTACAAAAAAATTTCTCTTCAATTTGAACCATTCGATATACTTGATCACTTTATTGTTTGCAGAATGAATGGGACCATCGTTTGTTTCTTACTTCTTCTGACCTGCTACACCGCTCTTGGTGAAGAAGATTCCATGATTCAGGATTCGAACCTCGACATCGACAAGAACTCGATTGAAGTAACTTCTTCTCCGAGTGAGTAAATGCACTTGATTTAATTTTCCACTTATTTAATAATAAGTAATTTGATAAAATTCAAATTCATTAGCAATAAGATAATATTTGGCTGAAAAATGTTGCTTGAAGGTTTTTTCTTGTGCATGACGTCATCATAAAATATATTATATACTTAAATGTACATAACTGATTTACCTTACCTATCCATGCGTTGTATGTATTGTGTACTGTTTTCAAGAAAGTTTAATACAACAGCAATGAAATTATTTTCAAGTATAAGAAAATAAATGCCCACATATATTCGTATTATTTTACGTAAATTGTTTATAGATTACATACTAAACTTACGCTCGTCCTGTTAGATCTTTAACACGTGATAAACACTCGCAACACTACTGTGTTATTTTAACTATAGCTCACAGATCGTTCCCCTAAAAAATTTGAATTTTCTGTTCTCTGATAAGAAGCAAATTTCAACATACATAACGGTAAGTGCTAAGGCCTAGATGATGTTACACGTGGTAATGCATAAGTATGAGGACAACCAACAGACATTCCATGAATAACAATCACTCATGTCTTTATTTGCGTCATTATTTTCAAATTTGTTACTCGGGATCACACAACTGATTAGTTTCTGCTTTAAGTCTCCAATCTAATAAATATTCATATACATTATTTTATATAAGAGCAATTATTAAAAATGTTCTACTACACGTTATAAGCTACGCCCGAACTCAAACTACAAAGCTCTCTTTTGAGAATCATGGTAACATGAATTTCGAAATACAGATGGTCCTAATTTCCCCCCCCCCAAAAAAAAAGGTTTATTTTTTTTTTTTCATTGTCTCTGCCACACTTCACTACATCAACAGAATATCAGTTGTATACAAATTTTATCATTAATAATGTCACTTTATTATAAAGCAGTAATTGTGAGTATTGTGATAGAGAAAACAGGTTTTGGAGGGGGTATGGGTAACGAAGCATGCTTAAGAGAAAAATAATTACACCGTGCATGTCATATTCTTTAGGCCGCACGCATCTAAGCCCACGTTCCCATTTCTGCTGTTTTTGCGGTAATTACATGTAAAACTGAAACAAGAGCAGATGTCACTCAAATGTTTGGTAGTTTTGTTTACAATGACTTCGGACATGGTGGTAAAATTTTTCAAGACATGCTGTTACGTAGTGTTTACTTAAATGTCAGTTAACAAGAAGTTTCTTAATGACATAATTAGCTAAATCCACGGTATAGACTGTCTTGAAAAATGTATCCATCACGGCAAAAAACATTTTAAACCAAGCTGCCAGATTTTTGATACCAGCTATCGCTTAGGTTTAAAAAATAATCATCGCGGTAAAAGAAGAAGCAGGGAACATGGCTACTTTTGAAGACCACCTTGTTTTTAAATTATAGTAAAAATAATATTTTTATGTTGTCTAAAGCGTTAACTTCTTACTACTGTTCAATCTATACACATTGATTTTTATTTAGAATGATTAGTTTGTGTAAAAATTGTGGTAGAAAATAGAAATGGGCTGAAGGGAAATATGCAACCAGGGCTTAAATTTGCCTCATTTTTATCGCGAACCGTTTATAACTTGCCGGATTCTGCACAAATGTCTCAGATTTCACGAAGCAGCTGTCAGACTGCCTTTGTAACTAGAGCGGGAATGGAAACGTCTTACGGATTTCTCGTTTACATTACTACGCATTTAGAATCTAACGCAAGTCATTTATACTATACCGAGTGAGGTGGCGCAACGGTTACATGTTGGGTTCGCATTTGAGACGATCCAGGTTTGATTATAATCCGGCGACCATGATTTCGCTCCTGGCGAATGCCGAGTTGGTTGTTTAACGATGGGCACTGCAGATTCCTGTCCAGTTCCTGTCATTATGTCAAGTTGTGTTTCACAGCATCTAATGAGCTTGCTGTAGACGAGACATAAATCCCACATACTTCTATCATGTGGCCGCCTTACACCGAGGCGATCCGGGTTCAATTCCCAACGAAGTCGGTCCCCGGATTTTCTCATGTGGGAACCGTGTCGGACGATACCGCTGGTTGGCGGAGTTTCTCGGAGATATCCTGTTTCCACAGCCGTTTTCATTCAGGCAATTCTCCATTGTTGGACCTCAATCCATGCCATCCACCGGGACAAGTAGATGCCTACGGTGCCTAGTATTATAAGATATTTACTTATTTACCCGTGTCGTTTGCAGAATAGCACAGGCCTAGAGTTGGATATCACCCTTACTTTTCATGTGGTATCCTTTCACACATCTGATATCCTGTATCACAGATGGTGCTCAAATGAGCTCCGTGTGTTGCAGATGAAAACAATTATTATGTCGGTGCATCTGAGAGTGAATTAAAGTGATCGTTAATAAGTTATACATGATACATTTCAAGGCTAAGTGTTAGTGTAGATTTTAATCCTAATAAATCACTGGTTTTTATAATAGGTACAGCACAACTTCTTAAATCCTTAGACTATGCCGCCGTATATGTTAAAATTAGCGATTCTGTAACTACTCCATGTAAGATGGTTAAGAATCTTGGTGTTTACGTTGACGATACGCTTAACTGGTCAAATCAGTGTGTCAACACTAGTAAGAAAGTTATTCGTTGTCTAGATTATTTACAAAACTTCAAACGCTTTCTAACCGAGAATACAAAAAAGGTACTTATTGAAACTCTTGTATTCCCGCAATTTAGCTATTGTGACTTACTGCAAATTGACATGACTAAGGAATATTCTTCAAAGTTACAAAGACTTCAGAATGCCTGCGTTCGTTTCATTGTGAATCCAAAACGAAAGGAAAACATTACACCATATTATGGAAACTTAAATAGGCTATGCGTTTGAAGGATAAGCGTAAACTTAAATCGCAGTTATTGCTGCATAGGACTCTGTCTTGTAACCAACCTAAAAATTTATATTTGCGTTTCCAGTTAATAGTAAATAGACACATTCGTCAAACTAACTGCGCAAATTCAAAAAATGATATCTTTACCGGCCTATCAATCGCAATATTTCGCAAGTCATTTTGTGTTTCTGTATCTAAAGCGTGGAATGAGCTCCCAGCCGAAATAAGTGCCATAACTTCTACATTTGGCTTTAAATGACATTTTAAAAAGAACGCATTTATCAAACAACAGTCGTAACTTGAAAATTCTTGTTTCCCAAATTAAGTTTTCTCGTATTTTAAAAATATTAGTAAAAAAATAATTTTCTTTCACATTAAATATTTTATTTAATTTCGACACAAAAGTTTTTACTTTAAAAGGTCTACATGTTATTAGAATTTAAGTGCATAATTTCCTTTTATTTTATATTCTTTGCATAAACTTTTTTTTTGTCAAAGCAATTTATTTTCTAAAATTAGTCGTAGATGCATTTGCAAACGCAAATTTCACCAGTTCGCCATTGTTGGTATGTTTAATTTATTAATAAATTTGTAATGCGTAGTTACCATGGCTAAATGTAAGAAAAGTCGTACGCCTTAATTTTGCAATGTACAAATTAAGACGTAAATGAAATAAAATAAAATAAATTAATTGAATACCAGGAAAATGCAAAAAAAAATAAAAAATTGTCTCATCATTTGGGCACCTAATTATATACGAATAACTTATATACATGGATACTGATGTACTGCACGCAGTATTAACGATGGTGCAAAACGTTCCGTTAAAGATATGAACATTTTAGCACAGAAAGTTTAATGTATGTAAAAATATATATTTATATGCTTGCCTCTAAAATCTGGTATAGATGGATAACGTATTTTGTTTTGCTTATTTTTACAGCGTTGTATATTATATTTGTTTGTGCTATGGAAAATATGCGATATCATGTAAAATAAAACAAACACTTTGTCATTAACATTACTTTAAGATAATTATGTGCTGTGCATATCTATACATTTCAAGATTATACATCAAGATGTTCATACCTTGGCCGATCGACAAAGCCACCAATTTGTTCCATATTCGCACCCAAGAAAAATAAGCTTAAAGGATTAGTGGAAGACGTGAAATTTGTTTATCGCAAGTAACGTTCTTTGAAGGCTATTCTTAAGCAGACATAATTGTACGTTAAACAGTTTACGAATAAACTTCTCTCTGCAGAAGTTCTGCAAATTACTCAGGTAACCTTAAGGGCACAACCTGCTACTCATTTTAAATGCACTATAACGAAAAGATTCCACATTCACCCATTGTGCCAACATTTGAAAAAAAAATACTTCTTGCAAGGACGGAATATCATTGGCAATACACCATTGCTCATTTAAACACTGTTTCTAAGCCCTCCGACGTACCTAAGAACGGCCTTTTTTTTTAGAATGGAATTGGTATTCACGAAAATGTTCATCATAAGAGAAAAGAAAAGCTAATTGACAGTGCCTTCAAAATAAAATTTACGAGAATACTACAGAAATGCAAGCTGCGGGAAAGCAAAGGTTTTGCCTTAGAGCAGAGAAATTGTATTCAAATGTCAGAATGGTAAATATTTGTTCTTGGAATTAAAGCATACGGCATGGCTACATGTAGTCTCTATGAAATCCTGCTTTCCTTACTGCACTTAAGACTAGACTTGCTAAAACAATTAATGTTGTTTCATGTAAGTTGGGCTGTAGTAGAGGAATTTCAACGACATTTACTGCATGCGAGAGGAGAAAAAAACGTGAAATATTTAATAGCTGGAATTTTAACTCCGATAAGTAGCAAATTTTGATTTATGAGTTATAGTGCCTGGTATGTATTGGGATTATAAACATTGTGCTGTTATGCCAAATATCAGGTTATGTTAAATATCATTTACAGTTTCTCATAGCTGACAGAATGCTATTAGTAGATACGTGCCATGATTCATACTTAAAGAAAAACAATCTCAAAATTCATATTTCCAGGACCATTTGAAAACAAGTAACTATTTTAAAACACAATTTCAAACGACGACATTGATAGGCATTTTAATTAACACTTTAAAATAAAACCAATATTTGGCGACCATCCCTGCCTTTGTAATAAGAGTTGTTTAGTGCTTCACGCAAACAGCAGAATGTACGGAGAAAGTGCTTTCAACGATGTTTAAATTACTTAATTTTTTGGTTTTCCATCAGTAAAAACGTCAGGATAATTTTAACCTCATGAATATACCCTAGTATGCCAATATGGACGCTGTTGTGAAGCGGAAACGAGACGGCATAACTACGTTAAACGGCCTGGGACCTGTATCATAAAAATACATGTCTACAAATTAAAAGGCAGTGCAATTGTAAATTGTATAAAAACTTCAGCTGCTTGCTAATGAAGCTACGAGTCGAATTTGTTAGCTACAAGTGAAAGTGTAAAAGTTGCAAGTTATTTTTACGTGTCGAATGGTAATTGTGTTTCTCTAAATAACTTGTAGTATCTAACACTTGTAAACATGGCAATGTTGGAGGAGATAACTTTCAAAACCAGACATATCCATAAAAACCTGAAAATGATTTAAACATGTTATCAGTAAGGTCAGTGAGTTGCACTTGAATATGAAGTCAGTATCATTTAAGAATTACCTGTACCATTGAAAAATATGGCCAAAATTTGTGTTTTAATTCGTAACCAGACGCATGTTCACCCACTGGGATTTTGCATTCATAAAAAAATTTCAAAATTGGTTGCTATTTACTGGAGGACATAGAGATACTAAATGCCGTATCTGACAAGTTTACTGCATATAATGCCAGATATGTCAATCTATTCATTCATAATAAATTTACTAAATTTTTTCCCATAAATAACTGTAATTTGACAGTTAAAATCACGTTCAGCAATAAAGGTCCCATATTTAAATTTTGTTAGTGCCCGAACTAGTAAGTTATTTTGTTTTTCCGTAAAACTGGATAAGGTAAACAAGAATGGTTTTGAAATTCTGCTCCTCATTTTAAACATATTTACTTATTAAAATATATGAGTTATCTAGATAATTATATATGTTGAGGAAGTTTGCTTGTAACTGTTATAACATATTTTAAAGATGCCTTGACAGTAGGTTGTGTTGTATTTACAGAAACTGAAGGGGACGACACTTGTAATTTCAGATTAGGTGAAAGTAAGGTAAGTTAAGAGAGTTTTATGTCTCGTAGACAACGAGCTCATTAGAGACGGTGATACGCAACATTGTTCAATGGCAGGAGCTGGGAGAGGAGTCGGCAATGACCTCTGTTAAGGTACCATCCCAGCATTCGTCTGGGCAAATTTCGGGAAAACATGGAAATCCGAATTCAGGATGGCCGTAGTCGGGGATCGATATCTTTTACTCTACCGAATGCGAGTCCAACGTGTTATGGTTGCACTATCTCACTTTGTAGATTAGGAGAATAATAATGCCGTTCCGATAAATATTTACAGTGCATTTCGTTTCTTAAAATAATATGTTTTAGTTTTCATTTCCGTCCGCAAGAATAAAACGTTAACTTACCATACATATTATTAATTGACTTGAAAATAAATCTTCGTTTTTCCTTTTCTTCCAAACTTATTAAGTAGTTTATTATACATTTCCTTGAAATTACTACTTCAAAGCATGAAACGTTTCCATAACACAATCATTATAATAACACGAAGCGATAATTTGGTGGCCTCCGTCACATGTTGTTACATTGCAGACTCTATTCAAGTTTTATTTGATCCTAAGCAATGCTGAGACGCGTATTTAGAAAATCAGTGTTTAGAATAATCCCAGTCATGCTAAATTCTTGAGTTCTGACTGGAATCATTATTTAAATTAGCTACAGCTTTCAGTAGCTAATTTCTTCCAGTAAAACATTTATTGTTCATTAAAATGACTGTTTTCATTTACTCATCTGAACAGAACTTAAACACATAACGGACCATATAAATAACACAGAGGTATAAAACATTATCAGTAAATGAAAAAAAAAATGTTGACTTGTAAGGTTTCCTACAAGATATTTTATTTTTACAGGTAATATATTTTCTATCAGAATGGTTCATAACATAATCTAGTACAAATTTTATTTGTAACTTGTAGCGCAGCTTAATTATATTACCTTGTTATAAAAAAGCGTCACCTGAAAATATAAGTGCGACCATCGACACAAAATCAATAACTTAATAAATCTCCATATTTCGAAGACTAATTTTTTAAGTTTTTTCTTTTCAATTTTACTAATAGAAGTTTCCAAAAATGTTTTAATTTTCTTTATTTTACGGCCAACATTGCAATATACTGAAATGAATGTTATGAAAACACATTTTTAGGTACGGTAGAGTTAAATGCCAAAAATAGTTTCGTAAATGTTTTCATCAAAATGAAATCGATTTTTAAGAACATAGCTAATCAACCTCGTTGAATAGTACATTATGTCACTTACTTTATCCAGTCACTGTCATATATATTTCTGAACAATGTTACAATGGTTCCAGAATACTGATAGTTTTCTGATCTAACTGCTGAGAATTATTTGAGAAACAGGACGTTACCTGCATAACTATTAGCCTATTAACACAAAGTTGGAGCAAATTAGCCCTAATTTTAGCACCGGCCACGTGCATGTAGAAAAATGAAATAATAACTTAATTTATTATTGTCTTATCTTAAAATATTACGGATCTAAAACAACAACGTCTAGTTAATTCAAAGTTCAATTAATAAATGCATAAATTTAAAATTTGCTTTCTATAATTTAAAATTTGTGTATTTATGTCACGAAATATTCAAAATTATGGACTGATATTACTAAACACAACATGAATAAAATAAATTAAACCCACGTTACTATTATTTGTACTAAATGTGTACCGAGATTGAAGAAACTTCGGAAAATGGCCCTCAGATATTCCACGTCATCAAAAAAAAATATATATAATTTAATTAATAAAGAGCGATCATTTTTAAAAACGGAATTCGTTATGAACAAAGTACATAAAACATAATTAGATGTACTATGTACTACATGATTACCGAGATAAATGAAATTCTGATTAGTGATTTATTTAGATATTTATTGTGATCAAGAAATTTTCAAATGCCCGCCACTGCGTAAATATGGATACGGCGTGCACAAAATATATTTAAGCAATTTTACCATACTTAGTACTAAATCAGTACATAGCTTGGTGTAGTTTTGAAAATTCTTTTTCAAATATCTCTTGTGATCAAAAATTGTCCGAATAACTGACATTTTGATATGATGAAAACAACACAAACAAAACCCCAAACGTCAAGTCATCTTGCTGAGTACGAAAAATAAATAAATATATCCTTAGATAGTTTGGGTTCTACAATGTTCAAATTGCCACCATTTGGATAGTTTGAACACGGCATGAACTGAAAGCATAAAACGTGAAGTCAAGTTTGTGTATCGAGCAAGATGAATGTCTGTAAAATGTTTTCTTAGATATCTCACGTGATCAAAATATCTTAAAATGTCTTGCGGTTGGAAAATTTGAATGCGACAGTAAGAACCTAAAACTCTAGTGACCGTTCAAAGTACTGTAAATATACAGAGTTTGATGAAATTACGATTAATGATTACTCAAATAACTCTGTGATCTAAAAATGTTCTCGTTGTCACCATTCTGAAAATATGAACACGAAATTAACATATAACTTGTAAGTCAAGTAATTTTACTAAGTATTTATAATATGTGTACCAAGTTTGACGTAATTAGGAAAAATATTTCCTCAGATAAGTCATATAATGGGGAAAAAGACAAAAATGGTCATAATTTTGTAAATATTTAAACGGAATGAACAAAATATATCAGATACGAGTCCCCTTACTATGTAAATTACTTTATGTGTACTGAATTTTATAACAATTTTAAATAAGGTTCCTTAAAATCTGGTAGATTTAAAAATGTTAAAACGGCAGCAATAATATGAAAACGGCATGAACAAAGTAAATATTAATTCAGTCAGGTTACTACTAAACGTGTACCAAGTTTGATGATGCTCGGTTGACGGGCTCAAAAGGTTTTATTGGGGATAAACACACACATACACAAACCCTCATACACACACGCACCTAGAAACACAGACAGGAAGGTGATCTCATATGCCTACTTTCCCCTTCGGAAAGTAGGCTAAAATTTTTGATGAAATTCGGACCATGGGCTTAAAATTTTTACGGACATGCACACAGAAGCACACATACAGTAAGATGATCGCATTAGCCTATGTTTGATTTCTGGAATTAGGATAAAAACTTCATTGAATAAGAGAATAGCATGTACTGGTACGTGTCAGATTTTACGTCGTATGTGCATGCAGACGAATATCTACACGGATAAGTGTTGAAGTATGGACTGTACAGTCTTGTAATCTTATCTCAGAAACTCGCTTACTTTGAATGAGTTAATTTTTATATTAATCTTGTCCACAACTGAAATTATACCGTATGAATGGTTGTAGTCCTCAGAAAAATTTCAGAACTTAATATTCCTAATTTTAGTTATTTTTAACCGTGAAATATTTAAAAACGGTTATGATCATCGTACAAAAATATGGTATCCACTTGAGCTCCGTAGTTGTAAAAAAGAAAAAAAAAATACTCAGTACCACCGTGATACCGTAGGCATACTGTGTGATATGAAGCATGATTTTATCGAAACTGTACAGAATTAAGTGGTTATCAAATTTCACATTTCCAAGTAGTGTTTTCATTTTGTCTTTTCAACAAAATACATAATAAGTTAAATCTAGCATTTCATTAACAAAAGAAAAAAATCAACACCATAAACTTTACGGTCTTTGCGACGAAAAATAATTTTAATTTTGCAAATATATCATAACCGATATTTTACCAACAGGTGACATGGAATATTACTTCTTGAAAAATCATAAGCGCTGTAACCAAAATATTTTGTAAATTAATTGAGCTTTTGCAACTTACTCGTAAGTCCAGTGAGGCTCATTGTATTTTCGAATGTCTTCTTTATTTAACGTAAAGGTTTGTTTTTCAGAGAAAAGTCCTGCCATTGCTTTAGGCAAAGTGCTGACAAAAGCCCTGAGCTCCTTGAAATTTCCAAGTAAGTTTTGTTTCATTATTTCTTGCTTCATTTTAACTTCAGAAAATGTTGTTTTCTTAATATTTAAATTAATGTATGTTAAATTCTTACATTACGTTACTTTTGTATGACAAGATGAATTCTAGCCAACTCCCGTAAAATATTTTATTATATTATTTTTCTATAATATTCCTTACAAGTGTTTATTATTTCTGTATCTTTTATACACGGTTAAATAAATTTGGTTTTGAGAAAATTCTTATCACTTTCAGCTCGCAGGGCCAGGTCCAGTCTAGTTTAGTTTATACCATTTAAAAAAATTTAATTAATGACAAGGAATTTTGTGCAGTTATGTAATAGATATCATGTTTCTTACTGTTGTTTCCTGACGGTTTAACCTATATGCACAAAATATTTCAAAAGAGAAATTATATGTAAGTTGACATTCAAAATATTAACGCAGTTAAACAGTCTACATTTTGTCGAAGTACTCATTTCATTAAAATTCAAAATTATTCTAATAAAATATCTGCTTCTAATTTGCCGTTACATCCCTCAGGTATCGAGTTTTAGGTGCAGTTTCAGTACTTTTATTTTCAAGACTTCGAAACCGAGAATCTATTCTCAGGAAATAATGAAACTGATCATTGAAATAAATATATATATTTAATAGTTGTTTTACTAGCAAATGTTTTGATTCATTCAGTCGAATATTTCGAAAATAAATAGAAAATTTATTTATAATTTTGTCTTGCTAATTAATTGGCTGACAAACACAATGAGTACATTTGCGCAAAAGAAGTATGATGTCATATTGTAATATACGAGTAAGATAAAATTTTTTTTAAGTTTGCTGTTGCGGTAAAGACCAACTAATGTTTTAAGGTAATCACTAGGGAAATTACTATTAAAACATCAGTAAGACAACCTACTTCCTACACAAAATTCAGAACAAAATTAATTAAATTAAACTGTATCTTTTTGAAGGAAGTATGTAAACAATTCCACAAACAGTATTTTGGTAGTTGTCTGGCATAGCTAAGAATTAATAATTGACATATTTGAGCCAATTTAATCTTGTAACAGCTACGTACTGTTTTACAGGTAAAGCTACAGCTGAACTGATAGGAAGAATGTTGACTAGAACGTTGTCTTCCTTTGATTTTCCAGGTAGGTACGAATGTGAGATAATAAAGTTGTAACATTATCACCTGTGGTAAATTTATTGTTTGATCTTGCATCATTGAATGACAGCATACATAATTATATAGAATTTACATAGAAAAACCTGTAATTTAACGTAGCTATACCCCCAAAAATTCTGGAAAATGTATATTTCCAACATTCTAAAGAAATCTAATTAATGACCTGAAGCATTTTCTTTCGCCTAGACGTGGTTGGTTCAATCCGAGTTTGGTCAGACGTTCAACACTGGTAATGAAGCAAATTCACGACATAAATTAAAATTTATAATAAACTCTGTCTTTAAGGCATGTCTTAACATATATAGATACCAAGTTTCTTTTTTTAAGTTCGTAGGTATGTTATTCGAATAAACATCATACACATTAACTAGAAATATCGATACATGTTTTCGAATAAAAATACTGCGCTTTGTAGGTATTGTATAAATTTACCACGATCTTACCAAACTACGTAAACAGGAGAAAATTGATTATAAGTTATAAATTGGTAAACTATACCTGACATAATATTGTTCAGTTAATATTGTGGACCCACGTAAGGTTTTAGCTTAAATATCGATACCATTGTGCGCTGGAATACGTTTATGAATATTAATGTAACATTCAGTTTGAGTTCAAATTTCGATAAACCATTATATCACTTAACATTTACTATTGGTGTTCAGTTATCTTTTCGTCTACTTGTCAGTCAGTGAATGTTGGCTGTAAAGAAACCAAACGTGCGTTGCATGAATGTAGTTAGTCTACGTATGTAGGCCTATATACGAATTTATGCAAGAAGGCATGTTCAGAACATTGAGATACGATTCAATACAAGAATCTATCAAAACTACACACTGCTGGACTGCAAGGTAGCACACACAGGATGAGGTAATAGACATTGCTGAAACTCTGTGACTACGGTTTCTGGTTTATCGTGGGAAAAGTTTACTGTTTAGTATGCTTAAATGTAGCATGGTAATGTTCGACGTTCTCTTGTTATTAGTGGGTCCTACTTGACTGGGCACCACAACTGAACGTTTGTGATCCGTCTAAAAAAAGCAGCTCAACCGTACTACATATCCGTCCTCCAATAATGTGTGATGAAGGGAGATACGCTAGTTTGGAAAAAACGCGGGAATTAAAAAAAGTTTTGCGATTTTCCATTATTTCTGTATATGAATAGGCCAATAGTTAGAGCCCATGATTTTAGGTGAAAATAATTCTGCAACAATCGGTTTCAATGCTTTACTTGCACATCTGCAACTCTGCTTCGTGGATGTTGGCAGAATGTACTAGATCACGAGCGTCGCTAATTTGACTGCGCCAATCAGAACACGATTATTGCGACACCACACGTATGTGATTTGCGGGTAGAACTCCGAGACACTGATCGTTAAAACATGCAACCACTGATCATGAAGCAGAGCTGCATAGTGCTCATAAGACCTTGAAACAAATTGTTGCCGAATACTTTTCACCAAAATTCGTGGGCTACAAATACAATTATTCATATGAGTTGTCGGCCTCTGTAGAGTAGTTAATTATGCATTGGTATACGGTGTAAGAGGTCCTGGATTCGAATCCTGGCTCGGGCATGAATTTTGTGTTGTCTTTTCACATCACTTTACCAAAATTGGCTCTTAAGACCTGGTTGATAGAAAGCCGTTAAACTCTCTCACCTCACCATCAGATGTGTAAATATCACAGCCGTCTCTAGTTTAAGGCTGGGGACATCGATTTGGCAACCCTGGATGAATGCGACAGGACACTAGCGCTTCTCTTCCACGACAGTATATTTCTCTTTCTCGTCTATATTGGGTACAGGCGCATGAGGGAAATCCATGCCACGTTCGAGTTCGGAACGTAGGTAATGTGACAATTGTTTGCCGGGTGGTGACGTCAGAAGATGTGGCCTTCCATTTGAGACCAGCAACGTTAATATTCATGACTAGGACACTGATTTATAACGGGTAAAATTGACTGTTTTCTTGGCTTCAGTTTAACTTGTCCATATCTAACGTTCTTCTTTTATTAACGCTTCCCCATCTGACTGGGACTACGACAACAAACTGTGATGTGCCACTGCTAAATATTTGTTTGTCGTATATTCACTACACTGTCAACCCCGAACTTACAAGGTGCAGACCGAGCGAGGTGGCACAACTGTAATACGTTGGACACGCTTTCGGGAGGACTCGGGTTCGATCCCCGGCTCCGGCCAACCTGATTTCGGTTTTACATGGTTTCCCGAAATCACGAGACGTAAAGCCGACCTGCCTCAAAAGGTGCAGGCTGCTGCACTGTTTTGTAAAATATGGTGGTATGAGAGATTCATGCGATTTTCTACTATCTATAGTCTACTCATGAATACATAACTGTGCAGCAAGTTTGTAGTAAGACCTCTCACTGTGATGCATCCTGCAACATGTTATGTCATGGAGTTCAGCAGGCACGTGATTTTTTTCTTGAAGTAACCAAGCACACGATTGTTGAAGTATATTTTTTAAATTTTTGTACTAAGACATGGCACCAGCTAGCTTTTCATTTTTTTCCACATATGCTCGGTTGGAGACATGCCATTAGATAGTGAAGGGTATTAAAGTAATTGTGTATGAGGAAATCTGTCCTAGCAGAGTATTGTCATGTGTTATTCAAGCTTTATCCTATTGGAAGATTGCACTTGTAATTATGGGCATATATGGACATGGAATTTAATCCACAAATCACAGGAATGTTATTATTCCCCTAGCATGACGAAAATGTACCGGGTACTGCAGACTATAAGGCTGTCTATATTATAATGTCGTCCATGCAGGCATTATACAGTTCAATAGCGAGGTTGTTGTGATGTTCCCTATGGTCCGTCACACACGTATACGATGATCAGCGCCAATTAAAGAAGCCAAATCCTCAGTGTGTGACGATTTATAAAATAGTCCTATTATTCTGATCACGACACCGAACATAGTTGTTAAATCATATAAAATAATATTTTATGTGGTCATTTAGAAAATAGACGTTGCGAATACACCTTGATTCCAATTTAAATATGATCTTTGAAAGATTTTTGCAATAGGGATGTATGACAAGACGAGTATTCATAGATGTACGCAAGCAATGGCGTATATCTATGAATACTCATGTTGTTCAATTTAAATCCTTGCGCTTAGCGACCACGTAACTTACCTCTCGACCATCCTGAATTTAGAGGCATTTGTTAAGTTTTGTTTATTTATTTATATTCAATGCGTGGTTTACAACGTTTATAAATTTTGAAGTTCGTTATTAATTCAATTTTCAGGTTATTAAAAAAATGGATCCCAGAGGATTTAATTTGTTTATGACTATATATATCCCGACACACCAATGATTTTCGTGCAGACTACAAATTTTTCCAAAAAATTGTTATAAAAACAGATATAGTACATTTAGAAAAAATATTTTACTAGGATAATTTTTGCACATTTACAAAAATTTTTAAAACTATAAAAAATACCGTGGGGGTTTTCAGTACGATTATGAATCCTGTCACTTCCCTCACCCCTTTTATAAAATTCCTCCAATAATTCAGGCAGTTTACATAAATTTAAATCTCTGGCGCATTCTCAGCATTATTCTCAATCCGTATGCTTGTTCGGTATTGTTGTGTTTCTCGCATTAATGCTGTTTCGACTACCCTTCATTTTCTAAAATAGCTTGTCGATGTTTGTAGTGTTACTGCGTATGTATGGATAAATGTAAATGTTAACACACATTCTACAAACACTAGGTCATTTGCATACCAGTTCCTGCTTTTTGTTATTTGTAGGGTTTTATGGTAGTCACGAGGTTTATTTGTGATGTGCTATTTTTATTTTCCAGTCGGTAAATATACTCGCACTTTTGAAAGTTTGATAAGTAGAGCGTCTATTTAAAATGTATTAAAACAACTAAGGATCAATAAATAATTTTAGAATTGTGTATTTTTAAACCGCATTATGTTATGCCATAAAATTTGGGTTGTAATTGTTATCCACTTCGTTAGTAACGTTTGATGTCATATTCCTAGCGCAGAAAATACACAGTTCTGAGCGTGAGTTAGGATTGAGTAACATTAAAACAATCAACCACGTTCTATCACTCTGCTTGAATGTCAGTATTACTGTTAACTCACTAATGTATGTACGTACATGTTCTTAATTTATGCAAATTTAGTGCAGCAACATGTTGGCTGCACCGCTGTTTCGTGGTATACGGGTGTAAAGGATAAGTGTTTACGACTATTCTCAGCGGTGTTGAGGACGCTGAGAAGAGTGATATGATTTTTGACACTTATGGTCCACGGAGTCAGGAAATATCCGAAAAACTGTGAAGACGTTTAATATATTTTCGTTCAGTGTTGAAACTTTTAAATTTGTTTGCTATTTATAATTGTTTCACTACATTTTGTATCTGAGGAACAGTTTTTTTCCGAATTTCATAAAACTATGTACACATATATTGCATTGAAAGATAACTTAACTTTTGTGTCTATTAATCATATCGTGTTAATATTTTTAAAATGTCAGCTATTTAAACGTTTTCGATCACAGAAAGCTGTGTTTATGTATTCCAAAAGATGTATGTTTAAATAGATTTGATAACACCAAATATTTTGGAATCTAACAATCAGAATGTAATCAAATTACACAAACAGTAAGTACTGAGTAAGATCACTTAATTTTGCATTTTTCGTCCATTTTACAGTTATATTTATAAGTTGTTTCAGCACTTACTGATAGAATTTTATGTGTGTGTGTATATATATATATATATATATATATATATATATATATATATATATATATATACATATACATATATTAGAAGAAGATATGTAGGCCATCAAATGTTACTTATTTTCTGAGTAGGAAAATGTGTCATACAGAGTAGCATTAGTACATAATTTGACGGTATACATACCTGCTAGTTTGAGTTGCCAGCTACTTTACAGGTACCAGGTGCTAAAAGTACATAAAACATTGCTCTTTTTTCTTAAAGCCTGAGTGCTGGTTTTTATGTATATTTTACACATTATTATTAAAAATAAAAAATCAATACTGTCTGACAGTTTCCGTCGGCGATGATTTCCACCAGACGCTTTAAAATTCGCGAAAGCGTAACCTAAGTTTACTAACAATCTAAGTCTTGATTTTTATATATGATACTGAGGGAACTATTTCAATACTATTTGTAAGCAGCCAGACAAATCTTAGTGGCCAAACATCCCACGTTTAAATTTCGCCGTGAGTATGAGCGCGCGCGTGACAATTAGATGGATTTGTATCATAGCTCCATTAAATTAATGTTTTTGTGTGGTCTAATGAAATTTTCCAGTAATAATTAAACCATAGTCTAATGCTCAATAATAAATTAGAATTGACAGTATGGCAATACTTTTTTGACTTACGAACGAAATTTTTATAAGAAATATGTTTGGAAAATTAACGTTTACTAAAATTAATGTTTGTTACCAGCATTTAATTTCATCTTCTAATGTATAAGAACTATATTTTACTTATCTCAAATTCTCTACACATATGTAGGTCTAATGCTTAGCAAGTACACCTGACTTTTATGGTTACTGTTAATGTCAAGTGTTCATTATAAAAAAAATATTGGTCACTTGAAAATTTTTGGTGTAATTTTATAGTTAGTTAACAATTAAGTCGATTTAAACTAAGGGGACCGCATTGGCCGAATGGTCAGAACAATCGCCTCCCACCAAGGAGATCCTGACTCAATTCCCGATAGGGTCGGTCACTGGACTTTCGCATGTGGGATTTATGCCGGACGATGCCGCTGGTCAGCGGGTTTTCTTGAAGACCTCCCGTTTCCTCCACCTTCACATTTCTGCACTGCTCCATACCTACCTCATGTCACCCTCACCAGCGCTGAAGACCTCGATGTTAAGCGCTGACCAAAATCTCTCACACAATTTTAACCAAGTTCATTTTGTGAGCTTTGATGTTGGCTGAGTTTATTTTTGTAAGCCCGTAATTTGAAAAGGTAGCGCGAAGTGAAAAACATTTTTTAAAAATATTATTTTGAGAAATACCGAACCCATTATAAAAAGTTCAGTATTTTGATAAAACACCAATACCTAACATGTTCGAATACAGCTAGCTAACATAAATTAAGAGATCATGACCTATTTTTTGTCACACGTAATCATAGGTAACTTTCTGAGTTAATTTTCACCCACACCGAAAGTAGGCTCATTAGTTATGTTGGTTACGTCTTTCATCGTAATAATAGCACATCTAGCGGCATGATCATGAACTCGACCAATATTCCTTTTGTTCCTACTATATAAATATTGAAAAATTGTCACTAAACTGGCAGTGCAATAGACAATATTGTGCTGAAGTAAACACAGAGTTTCGTAAGTTCACTAGCGCTACTATAATTTTCAGACAGAACACCTATCTATGTTTTTACACTGAATTATTCATGCCAGTATGACAGCACAGTACGTTCCGAATCCATCCTAAATACATCGGAAGTTAATCCTTGTGGTAAAATAATAATAAATTGCAACTATACCCTAACTCAATTCGCAAAGTAGATACCCGCCTTTGAAGTTCGAGTATTCAATTCGCGTAACGTCGAAACCGGCGTTAAATATAACGAGTTTTCGAAAATTGCTTAGTTTTATTTAGACCTAAACCACATGGAAAACAAAAACATTGTTTTCTGTATCATGTGACAATACGAATTGAAAACTCGATTTTCAAAGACTATACACGTCTAGAATGTTGCGAAAATGTTTCCCAGCCGCATGATATTCACAACGTAATGATAACGCATATACAGGCTGTTGCATAATTGCGTCAAATAATTCGGGGAACATAATCCTAGGAGAACAAAAAATTTTACACTAATATAGGTAAGAAAAAACATTGTTTCTGCATTACAGATCACACGATGTTCAGTGCATAGCGTATGGGGGGTATCGTGCTATCGTGGAATGTCATTGCAACTATTATCGGCAAATACGTACCAGACAAGTCGTACTTAATTGGACATCAGACGTTTAAAGATGTAGCATTCCGCAGAAAAATGATCCAGCACGCGTGATATGCTCTGTAAGTTATGAGTAGACGCACGAGTATTTCCATAGCCGTCTTCAGTAGGAGGCCGCGGCCTTAGATCTGGCAACACAGCCAGGAAGGGTCATTTTAACGCTTATTTTGTTTCGCCAACGACAGTGGCGTCCCCTGATTCCCCGGTATGCAGGGCAGTATAGCGAATCAAGTACAGCCTTTGGAGAGTTAAATTAAGAGTTAAATTTGCCCTTGTGTGCAGAGTTGCCATATCTAAGGCCGCGGCCTTCTACTAAAGACGGCTATGATATTTCAACGTAGTAATCTGGCAACAGCCTAGACTTCTCAGACCTATACATACACTCGCCAAAGTCAAATATCTATTGACTTTCAACCCTAACACGTGTTTCCACAACGACTTCTTTCCTTATTTATCACTAGCTCGCTGTCGTCAAAGATGTGTTAAAACAGGTGTCGTCTAATCACAGAAGGAGTAGTGAAGTATATATTATCGGCATTCAACCTGACCTAGAATCATACGCGAAATAATCTTACCTCTAGTTATGAGACGTGTAGTAGGGCTATAGTGACGGAAGTAGTGTAGTAATGGCGGTTCTATTGCAGGAGCCTTGGAGCGGGATCGGGGGATCTGTTCAGCATGTGTCTCGTAATTATTTATGTACGGTCTACCCACCATCTTGGTTAATGTCCGTTGTCTTGATACCTAGCTACCCTCATTGGCTCCACCTTCTATCTTGTTTTCTTTTTTAAATTAGTTTTATTGTTGTCCTCTAGGTAGGTCTGCCAGTAGTTACTGATCGTCTCCTAGATGGCGTTGATTATTAAGACTTTGGTGCTGAGTCTTTCCACCAGAAGAGCTAGTAGCTATACCAGTCGTATTGGTTTTAGTGTCGTCTGCTAGATATCGTTGATGTTGTATGTACTACTGGTTTAGTTCGTCTCTGTTTTCAAGTATCACCATTAAGAGCGCTACCGCACCTAACCTAACTTAACCTGACCTATCTTTCTAACAAGTTACATTTCTAGCCTTGTTTCTGTTCTTAGTTTAACCTAACACTTATTTTCCCTTGTATGTCTGTCTTGTATCATAGGATACTGCTAGGAATTCTTCTAGTATGTTGCAGTCTCGTAAGGCATTGAGTATGTTCCACTCGTGTAGGTCCTAGAATATTTTTTTTCTGTAAGGTGTTTATAAGTAGTGTAGGGTAGTATTATTTTACCCCTAGAAATAAATGTCTTCTTCTAATTCTTGTAATACGTTATTCTTGCTATGATTTGTTAGGGCTTGGTAGAATTTAAGTTACGGCTAGGCCATTTATTTAATATGTTTTTAATGCTGAAATCATAACTTAACCTGACCAAACCTGACCTCCTACCATGTTACATATCTAACCTTGTCTCCGTCTATTTCTTTAACCTAATACTTTTTCATTTGTTTGTATGACCAATAGTATTTTTTTAACCAGTTTTATAAATTTTAAGTTTTTTTTATCATGTTGTAGCTTTTACACATGCTCGACTGCGAGTTAGTTTCTTTTTTTTTTCTCTCTTTTTTTTTGTTTAAATTATTAACATATGGTGTTACTTTCGTATATGTTAGTTTCACCTTGAAATGCAAGATAATATTTTTTTTATTGCTTACGCGTAGAAGGAATGATCAATTTGTTTTGTGCTCAACTTTTTATACGTTATATTTCTGTTCTTTAAATATTTTCCCTTTCGTATAAGTGTTTTACGTATGTTATCATTTTTTCTCTCCCTTCCACCCTCCCTCCCTCTTTCTTACTCTCTCTTACTCTCTCCCTCCCTCTCTTATTCTCTCTCTCCCTCTCTCTCTCTCTAGTGCTCTCTTATTCTCTCATGTTCTCTCTCTCTCACCTTCCCTCTAGGATATTGCATGTTGGTTTTTTATGTGTTACCTTTAAAGACTGTTTTTCATTTTACAAATTTGGTTTGAGTCATTTTCTTCTGTGTTGAACTTTGGTATACGATTTTTAGTATCGCACAGTAACTTTTCGTACTTTGTTTAAGTATTTTATTGTCTGTAAGTTTTTTATTTAATATTTTGTCGGTGTCTAGAACTTTGAAATACTGTTTTCCTTAATCTTCCATTATAACTATTTTCTGCAATTAAAAATCTAATGTTTTTCCACAGGCGTCGGAACTACCTTTACCCTGGTGACGGTGCTCGTAACTACTTGTTTAGGCCCTGAAATATTTTACTTTATGTTATGTGTACGTACTTTTTAAATTAAATGAAACGCTATTAGTTGTGTTTGGCCTATGGTTCTTCACTTATATGGTTTAATTTATACTACTACACACCGACCTTATGTTGGAATTAGAAAACATCTATATCATTGTATTAGAATCTGGAGTATTTTGTACCAGTCAACATATATTATTGTAGCATTTTGTAACCTAATCATGCACTAACTCTAACTTTTTCTGACACAGTAATGAACTCATTAATCTTGTTTTTGGGAAACATGTTTTCCAATAAAATACAACAAAATATATTTAAGAATTTTATTGAGTTAATTTATTATTTTGTATACATTTCTATTCAAAATCATTCTCGAGCTGTTGTGAGACATCATGTCAAACTGATAACTGTACTCAGCAATGCGGTGGTGTCCTTGTTTCGCAGTGTAGTCTTGGTGGAGTCTCGTAATTTCTGCAGTAGTCTTCTAGTAGCTGCTAGTAGTCAACCACACCTCTCTTCATTACAGTCCTCCGGCAGTATGGGTGTTTTGCGATTCAGCTTATTGTGCAGGCTTTTTTCGGTGTAGCCAGGATGCAGGAGACTGTCGGGAGAGAAAAAGTTTCGTCACATTAATAACATTCAGTACATTTGTTAGGGAAATATTATGATACAGTGACAAATATAATATAAATAGTATAATGAACATGACTTACCTTCAGTTAGAGTATCCATGTGGTAGAGTGTTTACTCCATCTTCGCAAACACATCGCTTGTCGTCTAGCCAAATAAGCGCCAGTTTGTTGCTACACTCGGAATATAGTTGCTTTTTTCGTGACCTTATACTATGTACAGTTACTCGCATAGCCTTCTCTCTATTCAAAGCTCTGATGTAGTCCTGGAAGGTAATTTTCTTTTTTATCACACATTTCTGAATTCCTTTGGCCTTTTTGCATACATTCTCGCAGCACCTGTAGGCATACATCTTCGCTCGCAATCCTACAAACTCAGTCATAGGCACACCGTTACCCGTTACATTCATCTTTGAATTTGCCTATAACCTTTTTGTTTTTAGGTGAGTAGC